>PVJO010004459.1:0-109209 GCA_004026905.1 Hystrix cristata | reverse complement strand
ATGTTTAAATACCGCATAGTTTCTCTGGTGTGAGAAACTGAAGTGTAAATAAAGACTAAAATGTATTATATTGGGAAAGGGAAGAAAGTGTCCAAATGGGAAAGGGAGCAAGGGAGGGGGAAAGGAACAGAGGGTCAAGAGAAATAATAAATGGAAGGAAAAAATGGAAACAAAGCTTTTGTAAATAGGGAGGGAGGAGGGGGTGAGGGGAGGGGAATGGGAAAAAAAGAAGCAACATGGTATATCATGTACAGGTACAAATCCCCAATGATGAATGTTATCAATATGTATATTGAAAATGTACCATTAAAATAAAGTTTAAAAAAAAGAGGTAGTTTTCCAATTCAACTATTTGAGTACTCAAGGTGTAAACAAACAAACAAAAGAAACCAGGACAGATGCTTGATTCTTTCCCTTAATTTATCAACTTTCAAAATAATGTATTGGGTCCCTAAAATCTTCCACATTGCCATCAAGATGGGTTTTTTTAAAAGTGTCTTTATGAATACATGGATTTAACATAGTTGATATATTTCAAGCTACTATTGTAGTTAATCTTTTTGATTATCAAAATGTTCCATTTTCAATAAGTAGGAACCTCTCTTGGTTTCTCCTGCTCTCTTCTGCCATGACTCCTTTAGTCTTTGATAAGCTCCTTGTGTTTATAGGACTAGCTGTCCCAGACCTTATCTTGAATATTTCCTTGATCCTGACTTGGAATCAGCCATTTGTCTAAGAAACCTTTGTTCTTTCAAGAAGGAAATTTATTTAGAGACCATAATTTGGGCATTAAGAACTTTCATTTCTGGTAGATTGGTTATTATTTCTAGGTCCTTTTTATTACAGAAATTATATCACATATTTGTATTATGTTTTCTGTTCAAATGTAGGATTATACAAATCTTTACTGCCTTGAATCTTAATTTGCATTTGCATTCTTCTTCTGCCTACTTTTCTTCATCCTACGACACTAATGTAATTTCCTACTTGTTTAAAATTTATTCTGAAAATTATAAAATACATATATTACTAAAAATACCATAACTGAAAACCACTTAAGATTTCATTGTGGTTATTTTTAACCTTTAAATATGTTCCACTTGGGATGTACAGTTAAAAACTGATGTGTTCTAAAATTCTTTTAAAATTATTCCTCCATGTGGTGAAGCCACAAGTCAATGCACAAAAATGTGCCTCAGTTTCATTATGCTTTTTTGTTTTAAAATTCAATCAAACATCTATAGGATTCTAAAATGAAAACCATGGAAGAAAGTAACAGAAATATACCTGTTATCACTGTTTCTCTACCCTATTTCTGTTGGTTTTTAGCATACCCTTCCATTTTTAAATTTAAGCAAATAAACATAAACCCACTTTACTATATGCTACATTATTTATGGCTCTTTTTCTTATTTTTGTTTAACACTATTTGGGAGATCACACCATAGCAACATAGAAAGTTCTTTCTCATTCTGTTTGGTAGCTTCAGGGTACTCCATGATTTATTCAGCCAGTCCCCTGACAATTGACCTCTTGTACTCTTGTCTTTTGCAATTATTAATGGTGTTGGAATTAATAGCTTTGAAATTAATAGCTTTTTATACCTTACCAGTATTTCCTTGAGATAGATTTCTGGAAACAGATTAAAAGGTAAATGCATTTGTAATTTCCCTAGATGCCAAGAAAACTCCATCAAGTTTGTACCATTTTGCATTCATATCATGAATATATCACAGTTCCTGTTCTTCAAAGTCCTGGCAATGCAGTATTCTATCAAGATTTTGGATATTTTTTTCTTTTTGGTTTTTTGAGACAGGGTCTTGCTCTGTAGTTCAGGCTGGCCTTGAATTTACTATGAAGCCCCTGCTGGCCTCGAACTCAAAACAATCCTCTTGCCTCTCCCTCCCAAGTGCTGGGATTACAGGCATGCACCACCACGCCTGGCCAAAATTCTGGATTTTTACCCATATACTACAAGTGGGTTTCTATCTCCTTGTGGTATGACTTAGTGCTTCTCTTATTATGCATACGGTTTAGCATGTGTTTGTATGATTAGAGGACATAAGAATATTTCTGAAAAAGAATCATTTATAAGTTGCTATTTTCTAATACAGTTGATCTTTTATATTTAAAGTTTTATAAACTCTTGCTATATTAGAGATATAACCTTTTCTCTGTAATAAAATTACAAATATTTTTCCCAGTTTTTTACATTTAATTCATTTATGGGTATGTGAACTAGGGAAGAGGCATTAATGTATGATGTTGATCTGTTTCCTGGAAGTGGATGAAATGAAAGTAGATCTCAGGTTTGGAGCCCATGCTGTAGTTTAAAGGATCAGACCCCCAGTGTGGTGTGCAGAGATAGACTTCTCCACCCTCAGCATCAGGAGTAACCTGGGCACTACATCATTGCTGGAAGATTTCATATTATACTTGCTGGAATATTTCACACTACCCTCACACAGCCCCAGGGAAGTTCAGAAGTGTCTTGACAGCCACCAGAAGCAGGGATTCAACATAAAGTATCTTTGCCCATCAGTGATTTTACTGTAGGGTTGTACTCTTCTGCCATGTATGTGCATTCTGCCTTTCAAGAGTCAGGCTTCACTTCAGGTCACCTTTGCACAGTCCTGTGTGTGTCTGAAAAGCATTTCATCCATTGTTTCCTGGGCTCAGTGCTGAAGGCTGAGTTCGCTGCGTTCTTTTGAGTTACTGAGCCTGCTCCAAGCCCAATTCAGTTGTGCTCAAGCTTTGCTACTTTTGTGGCTGGTGATATTCCTGTAGTTCTGTTTACATGACACAGAAAAACTGATTGTGATTGGGGGAAAAAATCCAACCTGGTACAATGGCTATTTATCTACATTGTGCCAAACAGCTGAGCTTAATGAACTTACAAAGTACAAAATTGTCTCACAACCATGAAGAGAATCCTTGGAACCAAGTCCATCTTCCAAGTCTGGCTTGGACCAGTTGTGTAACTTTTGGCAACCACTTAGCTTCTCTAGGTTGTGTGGATTCATGGAGGTGGAAGATATGCAGGCTCATTCATTGCAACCCTTATATTTTACAAATGGAAAAACTGATTCTTCTTCTGTAAAGTGAAAAGTTTCATATATAGCTCTACAATCTTTCCAGCTGTAATGTTCCATGATTCCTATTTCTTTGATGTTGAGTTTTACTTTAACATTAAGCTTTTGTTTTAAGGAAAAGTAAAGCCCAAAGCTTGTCACCTAGATATTCTAGAGTACCAACCCCAGCTGAGCAAGTGCAAGAAATGCCCTTATACAATAGAAACCTGCTACATAAGCAGAAATGCTTCTGTTCCCCTCTTTTACTGAGAGCTAATTGTTATATTAAAACATGCTAAACCCACTCTCTGCTAAATTGGTATAATTTAAGATCTTCAACAACCTTAAAACACCTAGTTAATCTTACCCCACAATTACTCATTTATTGCCTAAATTCTTGTGACTCGCTAATTTATGAAAGAGAACCTATGCTCTCCAGGTCTGATATTTCCTGGCCTTCTCTGAATTAATTCTTCTTATTTAGCTAAATCTTAGTGAGGTGTTATTATTATCTATTCATATTTATCTTTTACAGATAATATATTTAGACTTAAATATAATTCTTCCTACATGTTTCAGACTTTCTTTAGCCAATTTTTGGTTTGGCTCCAGTTAGGATGATTTGACTATAATTTCATTAATCTTACTTCTTCCTTTCCTCAATGGTAAGGACCTTACTGATGATGTAAAGGTCATTAGTAACACTAGCAATGAGCGGATAACTATGGGCAGAACCCCAAAAGAGATGTGTAAAGTAAATGGTGGTGTGAGGGAAGAGAGGCTTCAATCAGTGCAATAACTCTTCTTGAGGTGTATTCAGAAAAGGGAGAGCAGGAGGATAGGGAAGAAGAGGGGAAAGTAAACAAAATGCAAGACTGCAAAAGCTCCATCAACTGAAAATAAAGGTTTTCATCAATAGTCCGCATGTTGCAGGCAGTCATAGCCTATGAAAGAACCCTGTGACTTCATGCTATCTTCCTCTCTCTTTCATAACTGACTTGGATCTCAGTGTGGTAAATCTAAACTATACACGGTAATGATTTTGGTTAATAATTAAGATGCCCCTTCACATGAAGTAGATGAGATAAACAGAGAGGTGTTTAAGGTATGTAAAAACACCTAGGGGTTCCAGCATTACCCATGTGCCTTGAACATGCCCCATTTTGTAACTGCCCTAAGACATTTGTTAATGCTAGTATTGCTCCCTCCTCACTTTCTTCAGGTCTTTTCTCAAATGTCATCTTTGAAGTTATGTCCCCTATTCAGTGAGATCCTTTCTTGTTCATCCTATCCAAAATTTCCCCTTCTTCTCCTGGCGTAGTCACCCCCAAGTCGCAATGTTTCCCACTCCCTGTTTGTCTTATTTGTTAAATTATTGTCCATACCATAAATGGGAAGAGTTTTTTCCCCCTATTTTTGTTTATTTTTCCCCAATCTTTTAGTCTTACATTTCTACTATTTAGGACAATATATTTTTAAATCCTCGTTAAATTAATGAATAAATTTGTAGAAGAAACTACTACAGCAAAATATGGACCACATAGGAGCATCTCTTTTTAAATATTAAATAAGAATCAACTGAATATTTCAGTCACATCTTAAAGGTAAGATATCTCATAGCTTTGGTGGGACAGTGACAAAAGGTAAGGGTAGAACTCCCAGAATACAGCTGAACTCCCAATGCATAGCTGATGGCAATACTGTTTTCTATCATCTGACCCATTCAGTTAACATAAACATATATGCCTTTGTTCTTGTCCAACCGTGTAGCTGGAATTTCTTTCACCCTAGTCAGTCATTTAGCACTTTCCAGAGAACACCATGCTGTGGTTTATGGATTTGCAGATGCTATTATTAATAGTGTTGACTTTTTAGATTGGGAATTATTCAACACAGTAGCTTTCTTTAGGAAAAGGAAAAACCTAACACAAGAATCTTTTAGTTTATGTTTTATATTCACAGTAACTATTTTAAAGGTGATGATACACAGTGTAATAACTTGTTACTCTCTTATTTGACAATGAAATTTTGTTGTATTTTTTCATAAAATAAAAAAATTTAAAGTTTAACACATTATATCAGATATTATTAAAATAATCACCCAGCAGATGCCAGAAACTCATCCTGGTATTTTACCAGACTGCCATTCTCTTCAAGGTCTCCAGGAAGCCACTCATTCAAGTACATGTGATCTCTGCTTTTTCTCACTTCATCTATTTCCCTATTTCCTATTTAGATTAAAATGTCTTCATTTTATATGAAGCAGCTGCATGGGATTCAAATACAGCTGCAGTATTTTGAACTCCATGAGTATTAGTCCAGTATTCAAAATTAGCAAAGAATTCTTACCTCATAGACTTGTCCAGTTTTCTCCCAAAAGAAGCCAGGGTGCTTCGGATTTCGCTAACAATGGATAGGGCATACTTTAGAGGTGCTCTCTCTAAAAAGCTGCAAGATATAAGTAGCTATTAACCACTTAAATGTCGTTAGTCCAAATTGATATGTGCTATAAATATAAATACATCCTAGATTTTAAATAGTTATTATGAAAAAAGAACAGTATCTCATTACTAAGTTTTTTGGGTTGTTTGTTTTGTGGTGCTAGAGATTCTACCAAGGGCCTTATGCAAGCCAGGAAGGAACTCTCCCACTGAATGTTACACTCCTAATCTGTAAGTTTTTATTATTAATTAGATGTTGAAATGATATTATTCTCTTAATATTGAGTTAAAATATACTATTAAAACTAATTTCACCTGTTTCTTTTTACTTTTTAAATATGGCTACTAGAAAATTTTAAATTACTTATGTGGTTTGCATTATGTTTTTATTGCTATAGAGCAATGCAGAATTACAACTCCCATAAGCCAGATACAAATCTTAATAAAAATGCAACAACAATTTAAAATTCAGTAAAATAATTAAGCAAAGATATGGTACATGCATAAATCATAGCATTTGGTGAAATACAGCAATTTTGCTTTATGAGATTGAACTAACATGTCTGAAATTTTCTTTCTGAAGTCTCGTTTCCCAGTCTCATTTTTCTGTTAGTAATACACAATCACCCATCAACTAGTGTACACACCCATGCTTCAGAAGCAAAACAGAGAGAAAAGGGAGTAAATATCTATATGATTTAAATACCATAGCTATGTCATCTAAACCATAAATACTGCAGCCTCTGACTTGGGAAAAGCAAATTCAATAAGCTTCAGCCAAAAGTCTCAATTGTATGCTTTTTCTTAGTAGAACATAAATAACAAGTTCTTAAAACCTGACAATCTCAGTTGTTTTTTCCAGTGCCCATTACTGTTTTGTTTTATGTAGCTTGACAAGAAACTTGACATTTACATTATGTTAACCCTGTTTCAAAGTATGTTGATGTGTTTAATGTTCCTAAATTGGGTAAACTCAATATCAGAAATAAATATTTATCTAAGAAAGAATAAATAGAAGTTACCTGTGTAGTCAATTCATAAAATACAGAAGATAACTCTTTTTCAAATTTGGAGTTTAAAAGGCTAGTGGATGTAAATTACTAGTACAGTTTTCCAATTACAGAAGGTAAAATATGCATAGGATCCATTTCTTTACCACTATTGTCACCATAACTAACTGACATTTAATGACTAGATCTAAAACAGCATCCACAGATGCCTCAGAAAACAAGGGGTTGTTAAGTTTTTCATAATACACAGGAAATACTTGTTAAATAAACACAATATACATTGAATATTGATTAAGAGCACTGTCCATCATGTAGGCCAGGCCTGTGTTTCAATATCTACTCTATTTGATCCACTGGAGCCTCAGTTTTTTCGCCTATAAAAAGGAGATAATATGATTTACTTTAAAGTTTTGTCATAAAGGTTATGTAAGACAATATATTTCTTTTTATTGTTATCATTATTTTTATGGCAGGGATGCTACTTAACATCAGCATAATGGAGTAAGACGTGTACATTTTTGCTTGTCTTCATGGCAATAGCAATAGTTTTTAATAAATCTTCCCACTTGGTTAGTTCAGTGCCCCACTGACCAAATACATTCATTTGTGAATCGCTTAATGTTGGGAGTGTAATATAGGCAATCTGGTAATGTTACTTTGGAAAAAAAGCAGAAATACATGTTCGCATTTATTTTCATAAGTGTTAGGTAGTAAGTTTTTAAAGTAAATTTGGACATTGTTGTTTTACCCTTGTGTATTTTGGTATGAACTTTAAAATCATGGACATTTTTCTAGTGTAACCATAAACCCATTTCAAGCCTGCAAAATCTCCATAATCTATTATTTTTCATTGAACACAGACTCCACATTCGGATTTCTCTGATCTTTTCCTCTTTGTCTTTAATCAGAATCCGAATTAGATTTACTGTTACATTTAGATGTCACATCTCTGCCTTCTCTTTTAGTCCAAAGCAATGTCCCTGTTTTCTATGCTATTAGTGAAGAAATTGGATCAATTATACAGGAAGTACCACACTCTAGACTGATCTATTTTCTTCTTATGGTATTATTTCTTTGTTTCTGTATCCTCATATTTCTCTAAGTTTCTGCATTAAACTTTTATGTTTTGGTTTCTTATGGATGTTGATTGTCTGAATCTATTAGTTTCATTAGGATTGACAAAATAGCACTTCTTTTTCTAATTATCATTTCTTCTAAATTATTATCTGGAATTATTCCTGCAGCAAAATATCTTCTATTCTTATTTTAAAGTCCTACATCATCTAGGAGGAATGAACATATACTTTCTGAGTCCTCATTCAAATGAAGCAGCCATAGGCAAATTTCCATTATAAACATATAGTTTAATGCTTAACCACAATGCCATCATATCTAAAATATTAACAGTAATTTTTATAGTAGGCAAAATAATGGCCCTCCAAAACCCTAACCTCCAGAGAATGTGAATATGCACACATTAGTTTACATGTTAAAAGAGACTTTACGGGTGTGATTCAAATTAAGGACTTTGAGAGTGGAGATTACTCTGCATGCTGGAGAACAATTCTTACCTATTTTTTTTAATTTTTTTAAATTTTATTTTAACGGTACATTTTAGATGTACATAATGATAACATTCATCATAGGGGATTTGTACCTGTACATGACATATCTTGTTGCTTCTTTTTTTTCCCTTTCCCCTCCCCTCCTTTCATGGTTCTTGCCTATTGTCAAGGAAGAAATGACTATGGTACAAGGCACAGAGACACACAAAGCTTCTGGCTTGGAGGGTAGAGGAAAGGGGCTATGAGCCAGGGAATGTAGATGGCTTTTACAGACTGCAAAGTACAAAGAAACAGATTCTCCCTGAAAGCCTCCAAGAAGGAACGCAACCCTTCTGACACTTTAATTTTATCCCAGTGAGATTTGTGGTAGACATCTATCTACAGAACTATAAGATTATAAATTTGTATAGTTTTGAGGCACCAAATTTATGATAATTTGTCACAGTAGCAGTGGAACACTAATATAGTTCTTAAATGTTATCTAATCCATAGCTTTAAATTTCCCTATTTCTCTCAAAAACTTTTTGTAGCTGGATTGTTTGATCAAGGATCAAATGTCTGCACACTACTTTTAAAAATGATTTAAAATAATGACATTAGAGTATATTGTGTGAAAAGAGACCTTAGGAATCATTTAATCTAACATTTTTATTTTACAAAAGAGCAAACCTAAGGTTTAGAAGTGAGTAACTTGGTTCTAGGACAGTCATTTCAAAACCTAACATTACAATCAGTGTAAAAAAATTCTTGAGGGTCATTAGAGGATTCTGGGAAACTGGCAACCATAACCTGCCTCCCTTAACCTTTATTACTTCTTTCTGTCTTATTTTGCTAAGGTGAAGAAGTGTTTGCTCCCACATGCAATTGAGTGCAAGTGAAGCCTTAAGCTCTGAACAGTTTTTGCAAAATCAGTAGTAAGTTTTTTCTACCACAAATAGCATGTGCATCTGGATATCTGCCTGAGAGAAGGCTTTAGATGGAAAGTGGAAAGTTATGAATCCTGGAAAAAGATTTGGGTTGTCCAAATCTGTTTATCTCATACTGTAGTGGTAGGAAGGGATAAGTGGGTTGACACTGGCCCACATGAATGAACCTGATCTCCTAGATTCCTGGGTAACATGATGGCCTCTGAGTGCCTGAAGAATAGCCAACCTGCTTCTACACTGTGGACCCATCTTCCACCAGGCACAGAACTGCTATCATAGATGGTAGTCTAACAATCTCAGGGTCCACTAAGACAACAACAACAAAATAACAAAAGCACATCAAGAATTTCCAACAGCCTGAGAGGAAGATCAGTTAGCATTAACAGAGCAGGCACCCACATAATAAGATCCTGAAGCATTCAGAAGACAACTGACACAAGCTTGTAAAAGATCTTAAGGGGATTAGGAAAGATAACAACCCATGAGCTTCCAAATAAGCAACTGCATAGATAAGGAAGAATATGATACAGTTAAGACCTGAATTAAGAAGATTAAATAGAATACTTGAACAGTTTAGAATAAACTATAAGAAGATGCATATCATGAAGAAAAAATAGAAACTTGATGAACAAGTCCAAGAGACATTAAATGTGAATAATACTTGTTTCAAGGTGAGAAAAAGGAATTGGAAAGGAATAAAGAATAATTAAAGAAATAAAGTATATTTCTCAGGATTTATAAAAAGACTTGAGTCTGCAGATTAAATCCATCTGCATTCAACCAGTTTCAGACAGGATTCAGAAAACCCTAAAGTATATATTCAGGCAAAATTCCAAACTGCAAGGACGAGTCAACTACAAATAAAATAAAAACAGAACATCATTGGATTTCTCATCTACAATACGTGATGCTGGCAAAGACCAGTGTCTTCAGACTACAGAAAGATATAATTGCTGCTCAAGCATCCTATACCCAGCCAAGATGTCATTCATCTGTCTGAGTAAAAGAAAGCTATTTGGAATAGGCAAGAAATACCATAACAGAAAAGCAAATGCTGGAAAATAATCTAACGGAACATCTTTGCTAGTGTAAATATGAGCATATTGGATTTCTCCAGCAAGAATCTTCTGAATGGTTAAAAATCAAAACCCACCTACATGTAGTTTACCAAGATACATGTAAGTGATTTTAGAAGGCTAAAATGATATGCCAAGAGATGCCAGGAAAATGCAAACACAAAGAAAACTCAGTGACAATAGTACCAGACAAGGTGAAATTTAAGGTTAAAAGCACTAAATAAGGTACATAACATATCAAAAATGGCACAATTTTTGAGAAAATATAATGATCATAAAATCATATGTACTAAAATATAGGTACTAAATATATGTCTAAAAATTTTGGACATGCAAGAAGAATTTGATTAGAATACAGTTGTACTGGATAGCTTCAATATAATTTAAAATTATATAAAATAGATAAAAAGTAATGAATTGAATAATACAATTCATTGAAATGAGGTGCAGTATATTTAATAGATCTCCTAATAATGAAAAATGGCTGGCTTTTTCATATCCAAGAAAGTTTTCAAAATTTGGTTATTTATTTAGCCACAAAGGAAACAGCAATAGATTTTAAGAATAGTAGAGAATTTACCTATAACTTGTCTCACTACAGTCCCTAAAAATAAATAAGAGGAGAATAAAATATCAAATTAAAAATTAAGAAGAAATCAAGTGGAATATGGTTTAATATCTGGAATGCAAAGTAAACAAGACACTTTAAGCCAATATCTAGGAGATTTCTGAAAAGAAAGAAAACAAAAGGAAGAGCTAACATTAAATATCTTCATTACTGAAGAAGATAAATTTAAAGGAACTTAGAACCTATCATAAGAAACAAGGAAGAGAGAATTAATAAAGAAAAATGCCTCAAATAATAAAATAGAAAATAAATAACGACAAAAAGGAAAAACATAAATAGATCCAAAATCAAATCCTGAAGAACTTCACTGATGAAAAAAAGAAGGCAAAAATGTAAAAAAACTAGATGATGGAAAGGAGACACATCCTCAGAATTACAATAACATTCATGCAGATCAAATCACAGGTATTGCTCCAAGAATGAAAACAGTCTAAGGACTGCAGAAGTGATTGGAAAGGTAACTAAAGACCCGCCATTGGAAAGGCCCTGAGACCAGATACTTTCACAGCCAACTTCAAAGAATAGAGAATTCTGACAAAAGTTTTGTTGAACAAACTGTTGCCAAATACACAGATGCATTAAAATATCCCCAATTTATTTTAAAATAACCTAATGCTAAAATCAAAATCTGAAAAAAAAAAAAAAAGAAACACAACAAAATAAGAACATAGTAAACCATCTTATTTGTACTGGTAAATACAAAAGTTTGAAATGAAACGCCTTCAAATGAAGCCTAGCCATGATAAATGCACAAATTCAGAGATTTTGTTCATTACTTTATCTCCAGTGCCTCGAATGTAACCTGTCTCAGAGGACACCATCAGTATTTGTAAAATAAATATATCAAGGCAATAGTAACACTAAGCATAATATTCCATTAAAGTAAAAATGGTCGTGTATCATGAAATCCATCAATGTATTACATTACACTGATAAATTGAGAACAAAACATATTTTATCGAGGAAGTAAAGGCATTTGCTAATATTCAAGAGTATTACTAATAAAAATTGTAAGTAAAAAAAGAACATTTTAACTGTAACTCAAAGTATTTTCTAAAATCTAATACCAAATATTATCCTAAATGACAATGTGAAATTGGATAGTTCAAGATTTTGTTTATGCAGAACGTTTTCCAAAGGTGTAGGTACACACAAGCAACAAAAAGTAGTGTACAAATCTGGAGCTTAGTAGTAGCCAAACAGTTATCACTCCTATACTGCAGGGATGGCAGGAGAAAATGGTCACTAGAACCTAGTAGGAGAAAATCTGTGGATTCTAGCACCTTATGGAGAGCATTAAATTTCTGTTAAGAGACACTTTTAGTTCAAGGTAACATTTCAGCAAAAAATGTCAGAGATAGATATCCACATTTCCATTCCTCCCCTCCCTCTGATCCCTCCTGGGACTCCCCTAGGGCAAATTAAATCATGAACTAGAGGACCAGGAACTTACTGATATAAACCATGTGAGTAGGATGCCCACACAGAGAATATGTGGAGAAGAATCAAGGGGAAAAAGAGAGATACTAGCATTGAAATTTTTCGTAAATGCAATAAGGGGGGAAAAAAATAGGTACAGCAAAAAGCTGCATAAAAATGGAAATTAAGACCTAAAACTACCATTTTTGTCAATATTATACTACTTTTAAAAAAGAATTAAACTTAAATATCACATGATTTCTCTTATGATAAATCCAAAATAAATAAAGGGCAAAATAAAAGATAGATAATAGGAAATGAGGTGATAGATCTTTTGCAAATAGGAAGGGGACCAAGTGATGTGATGGAGTGAAGGTGAGAGAGGTGAGGGGAAGGGGATTAAAAAAGAATCGAGATGTTTTATATACATGTTCCAGCTCCCCATGAGGAACGTGATCATTATGGGCTGCAAACATGTACTAATAAAAAATAAAAATTGAAAAAAAATACAGTGAGGTTCGTGGATATAAGTGTATAAAATCCCTAGCTTTTTAAAGAAATTTAGCAATAAGATATCTATAAATAGAAGACAGCACCTACACATTTATAAATATTTAGAATAATTTTAATAATAAAGAATTGTAACATTGTGGGATATAAAATATAAATCAAGATATGGACAGATGAAAAGACAACATGTTCTAGGATGGGAAGATTTAATTATGCATGTACGTCTCTTTTTCTTTCACCTGCTCCTAGATTTTTTTCCATAAAATGTTTTTAAAGCAACAAAAAACTTTAATAAGCCATATGATTCCTGTTACTTCCCCTAAACCTTCCAACACCTTTAGATATCTTATTTTGTTTGAATATATCCTTCAGAAATGTTTTTAATATCAGTCTTTGTGTAATAATCCTTCTAAGGCTTCATAGGCCTGAAAATATGTTCATTATGCCTTCATATTTGAGCAACACTTCGATTATATATAAAATTGGAGGTTTGAAGTCATTTTTGTTCCCTTATTCCTTTAAATATTTGTTTTTTACATTTTTTTTTAATCTACATTTGTTATTCCTAGTATCCGAATGTTGCTCTTCTATTTCTATTCTCCATGTCACTTAACGTTTTTAAAATGTATTTTCATCTCTTAAATATTTTGTTTCTTGTTGATAGTTCCTTAATTGATTTTCCTAATTACCTAATTCATTTCTTCAGCCGTATCCATTATATTCATATCTAATATTTCCTCTTGCTTTTTAATTTAGTAAGCTTATTTAAATGTTTGATATGTCCATTATAATAATTGTTGCTGTTTCTTGTTTTTCTCTGTAAGTTTATAACTCTCCAGTGTCGAGTTATTTTGCATGTTCGCTTATTCCTGTAGGAATGTCTGTAGCTATTTTTTGTTACTTTTTTTTGTACACATTTGTAGTACATAATGACTATATTACATTCACTGTAGGGAATCAGTACATGTACATAATACATTTCAATTCCATTTTCCCCTCCCATTACCCCCCTTTTATTTTCCTAGCATCAGATTCATTTATTTATAAGACCTTACAAAATTAATTACCATATATACAGATTGAAAACCAGACTAATAGGCCAAAGAACATATTAAAACATGTAAGACAGTTGCATTAAGTGATGGTACGCTTTTTGATACCCTGGAATGTCAGCTATTGAGTTGACACTACCTATTGGAGAAGGACCTCAAAACCACAGTTCTCACTTTCATTTGTTATCATTTCACTACCTCAATAGTTCTTACCTGGAGTGAATTTTTCTCCCAAGAGACATTAGCTATGGAGACAACTTTTGCCTATTACAACTGGTGGAAGTAGGAACCTGATGGGTAGAGGGCAGGGATGCTGTGAGACTTTGATAAAGCACAGGACAAACTCCCACAACATCTAACTTTTGCCTTGAATGATCACTAGTGCCAAGATTGAGGGAAACCTCCCACCAGCCAAGTGATCAGAACTTAAATCCTTCGAGAGAAAAGTGTGTGATCCACTGACCCCAGGATTTGTAGAGAAATAGTCTGCTCAGACTGTTTTCTATGGTTTTGAGCTCCAGAAGATCTTCTGCACTGCCCTGATATGACCCCCAAGAACACATTGCCCAGTGTCTACCCAATTATGTACACTTTCTGTAATAAGGATCTGAGCAATAATTATTTGGTGAAAATGCAAGTGAGCCAAGCAGGCAGAGTTTAAACCATCCCCACCCCCTTTATTTATCATTTCTCTTCTGTACACAGCTATCCAAAATCACTTTCCTTCTGCGTAAGGATTTCTCATGGCTTGTGTTGTTTGTTCCAGTTCCACTATCCCTCTACAGATGTTCTCCGTTTTGGCTTCAGGGAGGAAGCCTGTGAAAGGTTACTATCGTGGGGATGGAAAGAGTACTTTCATAAAATGTTATGTGCCTTCAAATTAATATTAAAACAATACATTCCAATGAAAACCTAGCATTTCCAAATTAGAACTGGATAAAATTACTTTAAAGCGTAGGATATTGGATTAAAAACACAGTGATATCTATAAATATACTATAATGCCACTATAACCAAATCAACAAGGTATTTGGCCTATGACTAGAAATTACAGTGAAAAAAACAGATGATCAATAAACAAATCCCAGTATATATGAGAACTTCACTGAAGTGGTACTTCAGCGGGGAAAAATGTTTTATTTGGCAAGTGGCACTTGCACAATTGACTGTCTATCCATCCCTTTAGAAGCTAATAAAACTTGACATTAATCATTTACAAAAATATAAGGAGAATAAAAATGTATATGATAAAGTAAAAAATTTCTGCAAGAAAATTTGTAAATATATACTAACAGATTGTGGATGTAAAATGTTTATTTTTAATTAAAAAATGGAAGCCCAGAATCCATAAATAAGGAAGACATATTTGATTATATGAAAAGAAAATATTTTTAAATGAGAAAAGATGTCATAAACAAAGTCAACAGAAAATCAACACATTGGGGGAAATAATTTAAATACAAAAGATAAGATATCATTACCTCTGATATACAGAGCACACTTTAATAATCTGACAATAAGCAACAGAATCATGAACAAAGATTATGAAAAGGCAATTTGTAAAGGTGCAAATCCACTTGGAACACAACTATAAAAGTTGTTCAAATTCAGGAGAATTCATGGAAATGTGAAATAAAGTAAAGGCATATCATTTTACCCCTAGCTGTTTGGCAACGATTACAACACCAAGTAACAGTCATTGTTGGCAGGGACGCAAGGCAAAGAGGACTCTTACATATTGCTGGTTGACATTTAAACCATTAACAGATTTTTGGAAAGCAATTTGGCAACAGTGATTACAACTTAAAATACGTATCCCCTTTTGACCCAGCAGTCTGATTCTTGGCAGTTTATTCCACACAAGTAAAAACACTGCTTCCTAAGGCTATATGGACAAGAGTGTTGACAGAATATTCCAGGAGTCATTGTTTACTAGGTAAAGTAAAATGCGGAAAATCATACGTGACATACTCAAATGTTTAAAAATAGTTATCACCCTCATGTATTTATGCATAGAAAACCAGCCCCATGCCTGCATATGACTTGTACCTTGAAAAGCAGGGGTTGGGATGTATAGCAATAAAAACATACTCCTCCTTTCTCATACTCCTCCTTAAAAGTACTGTTGGGTCTACTCTCTGCCCATTTTCTGGATTAAAAACCTTTGGTCTTTAAATTGCCATCAGGTTCTGGTCAGTCATGAACATTTCTAATCCTATGTAACAGTGCAAGTCTTTAAAGTAAAACCTTATCACCTATTTATCCTGTTGAAGGCAGGTTGCCTGCACTGGAGAGAACAGATATGATTGGGATCTTCTCCTTTTCTCACAAGGCTTGTTATTCCAAGCTAGATGTAGTTTCTGAGTCCTCCATGGTGGGGGAAGAGATGAGAAAAAGAACCTTTTTATTTGATTGTCCTTGAGCCACTATCAGAACAGCCAACGACCTTAACTGATGAGGGTCAAGCAGTATTCCACAGTGTCCCCAAACTCCATGGATGACACCTTCAACTACATGGTGACGCAAGAGCTGTCCCTGTCCATAGGCTTCAGATGAAGACCCCACACCACGTGGGAGGTTCACAGCTCTCAAGTAGCAAAAGAATTCTCTTTATAAGTTTTTGTTCTTTTGTTTTTTTGGTTTGGGGGGGGGGTTGTTGTTTGTTTTTTATTTTTTTTCTGGCTATACTTGGGATTGGATCCAGAGCTCTGCACTGAGCTTATTTTTATTTTGAGAGAAGATCTCACTAAGTCTTTAAATTACCCAAGCTAGACATGAACTTTCGATCTTCCTGTGTCAGCCTCCCAGAATGCTGGGATTACAGATGTGTACCACCACACCTAGCCATTTACTAGTCTTAATATCTAGGATAGGATTTGAGATGAGAAAGAGTCATACAACTGGTTTTCAGCGCATCTCACTATAGCGTATGTTTTTTTATTTGTTCTTCAGTGTAAACTTCTGATTTAACATGTTACAAATATGTGTGGTGATTAAAATAAAGATAATTTTGGTATAAAGAAAAACTGGTGCAATGTATACTACATTGTAAAGTTATGTTACTGGGAAGAGGAGACATAAGAGTTTAGGATAAGAAGAGATATGTGGACATACCCAAAAAGGAAAAGAAAAAAGAGTATTAAAACAAAGCCAGCAAATAAAGGGTACATCCATTATGCTCACATTTATGTATGTATGTGGACTTAGAAAACTTCAGAATTTCATAAAAGTGAGAAAAGTATCATTTCATTTTATATTTATGTTATCAAATCATTTTATATCATGTTAACAAATCACCATGAAGTTTAATGAAAAGATCTTAAAGTAAAATCTTCAAGCTCAATATGATATTGTACATGTTGTGAAGTCAAAAAAATTCAACGAATTTGCCTAGCATATATGAGTCACACATCTTGACTTGCCCCAACCCATAAAGTGTGCTGAGAATCCGAAGTGCTTGATGAAAACCTGAGCACTGGATGTTGGCTTTCAGAAAGAGACTAGTGGTTCATATTAATTGAATTTAGAAAATTCAGTATGGCTTTATCTTGTTTTAAGATGAAATTAAATGCACGGGTGATGATTCATCTATTGAAATTAGAATCCAAAAGGAATATAAATACAAAATCAAAGTCTCTATTTTGCAAATGTTGATCCCAGCCAGCCTCTACTTGACACATGTAAGAGCACCAGGCTATTTTTCTTGTCGGGAGTTAGGAGACCTGAGGTCTAGTTCAATTCCTGTTATGAATGCACAGGGGAAAGTCAGGTTGTCCACTTAAGTTTTCTAGGCCTTAATTTCCTCATATATTTCTAGAAGAATGTTATGATTTCTAAGATTTTTTTCCTGCTCCATATTAATGGTTCTGTAACTGAAGCATACATTAGACTCAGTAAGAGAGTTTGTTAAAATACAGAGTACTGAGATCCACTTCTAAAAATTCTGACTCAGTAGATCTGGAGTCAGCGCTAAGACCCCATTTCTACAAAGTGTCCATTGATGCTTGTGGGACTAGTCCAGAGAATTGATGAATATAAAAATAAATTGATGTGGGGCTGGGGATTTAGCTCAGTGATTAGAGTGCTTGCCTTGCAAGCACAAGGCCCTGAGTTCGATCCCCAGCACCACAAATAAATAAATAAATAAATAAATAAATAAATAAATAAATAGATGAGTGAAATATTTGTTTTTTTGTGTAAGTGTGGTGAATTATGCATGAGATAAGCTAAGCATTGATTTTTAGACTGAAATAAATATAAGTTTATGAACCTACATGTCAAGTATGTAATTTAAGGGAAAGGTGGCCCATCTTACTATGATTATAATAAAGATCATTTTTCCTCAAATGTATTATCCCCTGAGATAATGTGAATTGCAAAAGTTTTAGATCCCAGGAGCCTGCGGAAGGGTCAAAAGTGCCACTAGAAAACCTCTGAGACTTTTACTTCTGGGAGTAGAATCCTCCATAGATCCCGGAGTCCTACTGTCTCTTGGCTGTCTTCATTGCCCTAAATAAGCTTTCCCAGCATGTGCTACCTAAAATGATTGCTAGGTGTCACTCTAACTCTGGGGTGAACTTGTCTCAAGGGGAAGTGTGAGCTGAGGTCCTGGGGAATGTCACTAGCTCCTTTGTACCTGGGGGAAAGTATCTCTTAGGAAATTGGCTGCATAAAATATCACAGTTAGGGATGGATACTAAACATTTAGTCTTGAAAAGAACTACCACTAAAAATAAAGTAAACGTGATGGGGTAGGAGTGTTACCATAAAGGAGGTTGGGATTAGGTCTTCTAGTGGTCAGAACATCCTGGGCATTAAAAGTGTTGGTTCATTAATGCAAGATTGGTATTGTGAGTGAGTGGAACATCACAATTTGGTGCTTTAATGTCTCAGAATTTTTCTTCCCCCATCCCTAAAATAGATACTATCAAAACAAAACAGAAGGCACACCTCATTTCTTTATAGATTCATTGTCAGAACAAATGAAATTCTACGTACAAAATTGTTTGTAAATTGCTAAGTGTTTTAAAATAAATTGTTATGAACAATGAGTTCTTCTGGGCACTTTATTGTCTCTCTACATAACACTATTATAACATTCTTATTTATTTATTATTGAACATAAAATTATTAGATATCTATTCTAGTCCATAGTAGCCTTGATAAAGAATCTGTTTTCTCATATTTTATCACTTGTCCGTGCAATTACATGGTAAATTTCAAATGTAAAGAGATTTAAAAATAACCAAATTACATTTATCCTCAAGTGGAATCTCTATTTTTTTTGTAATATGCACTGTTCATTTAAATATTTATAATATAGAGCGGTTTTCCCCTCTTCCCAGATGCTGCTCCGGAGTCCTCTCAGGCATTACAAAGTGTACCAGTGTGGGCTTCTACACTAGGCTCTGTTTGGAGTTAGATCATAGTTACTCTGATAGAATAATTAAACATGAGCACTTTAACCTTTTATTCCTGCCCTCTCATTCTTTCCTACCCCATCCTACCCCAACCATAAATTATAAAACCAGATTCAGATCTGTGTTTAGACTAGTACTTCACTTCTATTTCAAACTAATTTAACTGCTTCTCTAATTAAAGGTGGCTTCCTTTGTATCTAACCGCCAGTCCACACCCTGAGTCACCATCCATGGTTCAACCTATGGAAAGTGTGTCTACACTCACCATCACCCAGAGTCATCTTCTTATTGAGGGCATGGACACAAAACATGCCTTCTCATTTTGCAGGGTTCCCAAGTGTGGGGTTTTTCTCTGAAAAAAATTTTACCAATATGACGAAATGATTATTATTGTCTCTGTGGCATAATCAGATAGAAGGACTAGAGAAATGTGCAGAATTGAGTTTTCATCTTTTCAAGTATTAACACTTTGAGGAAATAAGAGTCATCCCAAAATGAAAGGCATTTTTATATACCATAGTTGCAAGTCACAATTTTTACTTAACATTTAAATAGTAGGAAGAAAAGAAAAAAGAGCCACTTTTATCCTTTAAACTTTACTTCAGTGTAACTATTCCCGAGGCACATGAACTATCTTACCTTTGATCAAGTTGATAATCCAAAGACCCTTTCTATTTGAGGTTACTATGGTTACAGCTGCACGGGTGATGTGTGAGCTGTACTGCTGTTTCGATAAAAATAGGTATTAACTACAGTCATAGTGCTTCTCATTTCACAGTAGTTCTTGCAGAAGCACAGCATATTTTTAAAGGGAGGGGGGATAGAGCTCTTCCAAAAAAATATGAGGGAACATCTGCATAAATAATGGTGATTGGTCATGTGTATAAAAATATTTTAATTAAATTCTTTTTAATTAAACAAGGCACTTTGCTGAATCCTTCTCTGTTATTTGTACCAAGCTTAGCCTTGAGGAAGATGGCTGATTAACAGACCCAAGAACCTATAATTAAAAGCAGAACTGTTATTTTTGGAGAAAAGCCTCTTTAGTAAGAGTGACTTAATCGGGCTTTCTGTCATAATTTTTCTTTTTTCATTGAACTCCTTGGCTAAAATCTTTATTTTTTTTTAACACAGGAGAAATGATTACTAACATTGATATGGTTAGAAGAGTTACTTTTTAGTTTTATTTTCCTTCAGTCTCTTTAATCATGTTCTCTGCTCACTGTTTGTATTTCAGTATTTAATTGCAGTCCTTATTTATTTCTTTTGTTTGAGTCCTGTCTATTTTTTTTAAATTCGTAGTGTTCTTTTTCACCTTCTGGCCTTCTCTGCCTCTGCATTTCAGAGTTTCAGACTATACAGAGTGTGTAATTTATTGTCAGCTGGTGTCATCAACATTCTACATAAGATTTCAATAGAAAGCTGAATAACTTTTTATTCACAGAAAAAAATAAGATGTAATTGACAAAACAATTTTTTCAATACCGGGGCTGGCTTTGAGAACAAAGACTACTTTCATTTAATATCTGCTACACAGCACAGGAAGAGATCATGATTGTTTTATGCCCATATTCTTAAAAACTAGAAATAAATGCTCACTGAGAAAAGTTCATGTCCTTGATTTATATGTTCAGTCATTTGTTGATAAACTTGGACGGCTCTACTTTTAGTATACAATATTTGGTACAGAAATATTATTTTGCTTTTGCTCAGGAGCAGTAAGGGAATATTCATATGCTTTTGTTGAATTCCAAGGGGAAAATAAATTACACCTTTGAGGAAGTCAAGAATATATTATGTCAAGAGTATTTCCCACTGAAATCAGCAAGCTTCTAGAAACCCTAGACAGACCAGTCATTTTCACTATGCAATCTGTTTCAAACCTATGCACAGTGTCATTTAACAGTACTGAACTGTGTTTTCTGTGTCTATCCAATTCTGTGTTAAACACACTGCAATAGCATCAGTGTAAAAGCCTCTGCATAAACCTAAGTCTATAGAACACCATCACATAAACTCAGATTCTGTTCTTGAGTAAACTTGCCCAGAAATAAAAATAACGGTTTGGATTTATATCACGTATCTCTTTCAAAGAACTCAAGTAGCTTCTTCACAGAGTATTTTAGTTCTTTTCATATCATTGTCTTGGGTAGAGAAGACTCACTTCTTAGGTGAAGTAATTGAGGTGCAGAGAAATTTTAGAACTGATTTGAGATTTCACAGTAAGTGAATGGAAAATAGTTATGAAAGGCAAAATTTCTATTTCATTAGATTTCTAGGCTGTTTTTGTAAAGGACTAAGATCTATGTGATCAAAATATCCTACTGACTTTAGTTAACTTTCAGCTAGTTCTAAAATCACTGAAGTCCTTATTCTACTCATCAAAGAAATAGTTGCACTTGAGTCAATGTGTGGAAGCAATCCAAAGCTACTAATTAGCAGAAAATTAAAACCTCCATCTGAATTTGTCTACCTGGAGAATATGTCATCTGGTGATAATAGTCATTAACTAAGTGCATACAAATGTATCATTAATTTTGTCATAGCCACAACCAGTGGATGTTCTCCATCCCCAAAAAAGAGATTCTAAATACTTCAGTGCATAATTTAAGTTTACAAAACTCATAATTAGCAGAGATGGGAGACAAAACATGCCCAATATTCTTTGTCATATATCACTGCTATTTCTCAAAGCGAGGTGCCAGTCAAGCTTTGCATGCAAAAATATGCTCAATAACCAAGAATCAAGTTCTCATTTTATTATTGATTTCACTTTGCAGACTTTTATTGAGCACCTGCTATATGAGGCACTGTAGAGGTGACTGGGGTGGAGGATGACAAACCAGGTACAGATTCTGCCTTCCATTGATGGTAAATTTAAAGATGAGACAGTAGTAGTCCAGGCAGCTTTGTGAAAACAGAAAAAGAGCACACAGAGCCCTACAGCACTCTGGTGGAGAGAAGGATGTGGGAACACTTAAATTCTCCCTTACCCCAAATTAGTATTTCACCCAACTGAAGAAACTAATACATCAGCTGGAGAAACCATGAACCATTTTTCTCCTGTGAAGAGGTAGGCATCCAAGTAGGGATTTTTCACTTCCATCCAGGACCACAGCCAACACAACGTGCTCAGCATTAGCAAGGTATCCTAGGCCCAGGCATTCTTGTGGTTGTTGTGTCTTATAATGCTGGGACTCACAGTCAAAGCAAGGGCATATGCACTTGATGTTATAACAGTCCTTCCTAATTCAAGAAGATCATTCTCCTGGACGCTATTCTGCCCACTGCATTTGCTGCTCTTCAACTCTACAAACCATACCTTGATCCGGGCATCATACCAGGGCTTCATCAATATAATTAGGAATAGATGGACATTGCATACCTGGAGTTTAGGGCTTGGAGCGTAGCATCTAAGTCATAGAATTTTATGTGTGGAAGGACCTTAAAGAAAATCTTGCTCAATCTCATCATTTTAGGACCTTCAGACTCAGAAAGAGACTAAAAGGGCACACAAACAGGTACTGGTGTTCTTTCCAACTGCAGAAAATCAAGGTATAGTTTGTGAGAAAGGAAGGAGGCAAAGAAAAGTTTTCATCACTTCTCTACTTAATAGTATCTTTTTTTTTTTTAACCTCTCATGAAGTGTTTTTGAATGTCAGAGGGAAAACAAACAAGTAGAATTTGCCCTTCCATTTTATGGACCGATTCCTTTATGGTTTCGATGACATGAACAATAATAGCAATAGTAACCACCATTATTTGTACACTTACTGCATGCCAGGCACTTTGCATAGATGATTCCATTCAATCATTCTACAAAACCTATGAGAAAGGAAGTATTTTGTCCTCATTTAACCAATGAAGTTTAGTGAGATTAAGTAACTGTCTCCTAATCACAAAATTCACTTCCGTCACAACTGGGATTTCAACTTAGGTTGGTTTGCCATGAGAGTCCAGTTTCTAACCACTGTTCTGCGCCGCATGACAGAGTTATGAATAGCAAGGTCTTGGCACAAAGGTCTTGCTCACAAGTTGGAATCCCAGTTTTGGAAAGTCAGCGCCACAGAATAGAATTGGAGACAATAATAGATGACAAGCAATTGTATAAATACTTCAGGATATAGAAAAGGGATAAAGCACAACTCCAGATGTTCTGAGGATGGGATTTCAAGAACGCACTGAAAAACCACTTGAACCAATTCGACAGCTCTGAGGGACAGCTGGGAAACAGCTGTGGTTGACAGACCTGGCTTGCAAGTCGGGGGGAAGAGAACATCTCTGTTCAAGTAAAAGCAGTTCATTCTCAGCAATGCTCAAAGATAGACCTGCAAGATGGAAGTTTTGAAAGTCCAGGTCCAGCCCACACATTCTATTTATGTATTAAAGAAGATGTTGCACATTGGAGCAAATGGGATTGAGAAATTTTTTTTTGTATTTCCTTCCAGCCTGGCTCTTTTTAGGGATCAGCCTGCTGGTAAGGTTAAAAAAAACAAGGCAAAAACGAAGCAACTGGAGTTTAAAGAGGCACTTTCAGTTTGATGTAAGTGCAAGATCAGTACTACTGTTTGTAAAGCCTTGACGTGAGGGCCTCCTTAAGGGTGATTTGCCCAGGAGAGCACCCTCTAGTGGCAGATCAGGACTGGTTCCTACTGCTGCACAAAGACTCTTGGTTTAGGATTTCTTGAAAAGCAGCTTCCTTCCTTCTAGAATAAGACCAAGGAAGGACAAGGATTGACCTTTTACCTGGGTACCACAGTAAGAAACATTTTGTGGTCCAGTTTATTATTATGAACTGAAATGGAGATAGCTTTTCGTAACACATACTGTTGGGTCCGTGAGTGGGCAGAGGAGCCCCTGATCCCTGTGGGAGGACACAAAAGAGGCAGGCAGCGCTTAGATTCTTCAGAGTTAACCACATGATTTGTGACCTTTAGAGATTCACTCAATAAACGAAATTAATTGCCCACTGCTTGCCGGGAACTATCCGGGCATTGACAAATACATGGATAAACATCCAATTCCAATGATGGCCAACTTTTTACCCAAGAGAATCAGTTTAAAGAAAAGCTAAAGTATTTACAGACTATTTCTTAGGGTGGTTTTTTTTGTTTTGTTTTGTTTTGTTTTGTTTTTGTTTTTGTTTTTAACCAAGAACATATATTGGTACATGGTACATATAATGATCACATTCATCACATTTATTTTGTACCTGTACATGGTGCATCTTGGTTTTCCCCCCTCTTCCCCTCCCCTTCCTTCTGTTCCCTCCTTCCCTATTTACAGCAGGTTTATTCATATTTTTCCGTGACTTCCCTTTCCCTTTGCTTTCCTTTTTTCCCTTCCTGCTTTTCCTAGGGTGTTGTTTTTTAAAATGCTGTTTTTACATAAGAAGATGCTCTTATCTGCAACTGAACTTTTTATTCTTATATTATTTTCCAATCCAGAAAGAATTACAGAAAGGAGGGCTAAAATTTCAGAAATGACAAAGCTAGTCCATGCTGCAGTATCTGATGTAATATAGCACCTCTGAAACGGTTTCTTTTTCTCTCCTTGCCTGACCTTGTAAACTACTGAACTGTAAATTGTGGCTTGACTCTTCATATTCTCTAAAGCTAAATGTTGTTTTGTTTTTTTTCCTTGTAAATAAAATAACAACTTTATACACACACACACACACACACACACACAGCTTCTGGTTCGGTGATGATGCTGCTCTTCAAGACAGGTAGTCAAGAGCAAGAGCAACAGATTTACTCTTGCTGGTTAGTAAGTGGGAAATTTACAAAACATCCATACTCAATGCCAGGCACATAGCAGGTGTTCATTAAGGATTAATTCATGTAGACCCACTCCTGGTGGAGTTGGTTTGGTTGTAGCTAGATGTGGGTGTCTGTATCTGAGGAAGAGGAATGGATAAGCTAAAGATTGAGATTACTGGGTGTGGGTGAGATTGCTCAGGGAGAGTTTGTGGAATGCGAAGGGAATACAGGATGTTTACCACACATGTGTGGTAAAAGAATGGGTTTACAAGGATAGAGAAAAGGAGGCTAGAGAGATTGAAGGAAAACCACGAGAGGCTTATTTCCCCAAAACAAAGGAGAAGAGCTCTTGGAGAGACTGGAAGAGCCCCCTTAGAGTGGCAGAGGTCTGGAGGCCGAAGGAGAAGTCCTGAAGCGGGGCACACCTCACATGCAGCGTCCTTGGCCTTGGGAAAGGAACTCTGAGAACCATGCTTTATGTTCTTGTTAAATTTGCTGATACTGTAGATGGCTTTCTCTCCTTTCTGAGTCTAAAATAATGCAAGTTCATTGTGAGAAGCTCAGGAAAATACCAAAGTACTCATAGAAGAAAATTTAAATGGCCACTGCTTGCTTCTATCGTGAGAGTTGCTTTAAGACTTTGGTGGATTTGCCTCAGTCTTGGCTTGCTCAGTTGGTTAACTGTGTATCCTGGCTTGGACTATATCCTTCCCATCTGAACACCAAGTCTTTTTTTTTTTAAGTACTGGGGATTAAACCAAGGACCTCTGCACTGCGCTACATCCCCAGCCCTTTTTTATTTGAGACAGAGTCTCACCAAATTGCTAAATTGCCAACATGGGCTCAAATTTGCAATCATCCTGCCTCAGTCTCCCATACACACACATAGTCAAAACCCTCCAGCCTTCTCATGAAACATATCTAAAACATGGATTAAATAAATAAATAAGAGCCAGTGTGTAGCTCAGTGCAAAGGCCCTGTGTTCAGCACCAGCACTGCCTTAAATTAACTAATTAATTTTAAAGGTACTGATTGGCTCAATTGGGTTCTTTGTTCTGAATCTTACAAGACCAAAATCCAGGTGTTGTCTGGCTTGGATCTTACTGAGAAGCTATAGGAAGAATCTGCTCCTAAGCTCATTCAGGAGGTTGGAGGAATTTAGGTCCTGGCAGTCACAGAAGTGAGGTGCTTGTCTCCTTGGAGCCAAGAGTCAGAGTCAGCCTTGGCTCCTCGAGCTGCTCTCTTGGGACCTTGTAGGGGAGCCTCTCCGTCCCAGAGACAGCAAGGGTGTGCCTCATCAGTCTCACTCTCAAGTCATGCCCACTGCCCCCTTTCCATATTTCTTCCATTGCATCCCTCGCTCCAGTCTAAGAAAGTTTTCTGTGATTAGATTGGATGTCCCCCACAATCCAGATAATCTACCATCTTAATTACATGGCTGAAGTCCCATTTGCCATGTAAGGTAATGTAGTCAGACGTCCCAGGAATTAGTACATAGACATCTTTGTGTGGAAGACCATTACTCACCTCCCAGGCAGGGTGATGACAGGGTTGAGTCGATTCATGATGTGACCTCTTTCTTCCAGTCTTTTTTCCCTTCTTCTCACACAGGCCCAGCATTGACTCTCTCTCAGTATTACTCTTTTTTCTCTTGGCAGCTTTGCTAAGCTGTGTAGAGAGTATTAATGTTCACTTTCCATTTTGAAGCAGTTCTATAATGTCTCACAGGGTCTAAATCCATGGGCTGGGAAATGATGGTATATCTATTTGTTTCATATCTTTTTATAATAAGAGAAAAAGATGCTTGTGAAGCCCCTTTATTTTATGTGTGACATGACCATAATTAACTGTCTTTTGATTTGTCATTCCTTACAATTGCTACATGTAATGAGCTACAGTTTTATTTTTACCTCCAAGTGTTGATTTCTCAGTGACCCTAACTGGCTGCTTTTTGGCTCTAGTGGGCTTTTCTTTTAATTTATTTCATGAGTCGTACATAAACATTTGCCCACCATTTTCGTGTTTAAAATGGCAGAGTGCTTAAGTGATAATCCTGATTGGAGAATGTTTATACGACAGGTTGAATCATCTTCACTAAGATACTGGGCATACTGCACAGATTCCCCATTAAACTGCACCATGGCTCATTAAACACCATTGGTGAGAAAATTGGGTCTTTGTTAAGTGTTTATGTTCTTTGCTAATGTTAAATTTAGAATATTCCTGTTGTAGGCACCTTTGGGAAAAATTTCAAAGTACTAACTAAAGTGCCAGTAGAGTTCAGTCTATAAATTCCCGAATACAAGACCTAAAAAATATTCTTCACCTGGATTTATTTTCAGGTTTCTCTTGTTTCGACCTTTATATGTCTTAATTTTCTTAGTATCAAACTTCATGACCTTATGATTACCTTCTTTTACTCTCTGTGACTGCTAGGGGTTGTACTTCCTTCCTTCCTTCCTTCCTTCCTTTCTTTCTTCCTTTCTTTCTTTCTTTCTTTCTCTCTTTCCTTCTTTCTTTCTCTCTTTCTTTCTTTCTTAGCCAAAAAGATAGAACATTCTCAAATATTGTTCAACTGTTGAAGTCAAGGAAAGGATGTGTGATTGTCAGTGTTTTTATAATGCATCCATCTGTTGAAGAAACAATGTCTTCCCTCAAATCACTTACATTTCAAAAGAGTACTTAAACAAATGCAAATACCAATGACAGAAATGTAACTAGAAATATGCTAGTAGAGTTAGTGTAAAAAGAATAATGTCCCTCTTTTAAGAGTTATTGGAACTTCTGAATATGTATGCCACAATAATCAGTTGCTTGTAGTATGGAAAAGATATCAACATCTTGCGAGTCTTGTTCAACAGGGATGCAATATGGTTATTAAGCTCTACAAATAATAAAATTTGAGAGACTATTTTTTCCTTTTTCTTCAAGGATCATGCTAGTTAGTATCATTCTGTTTTTTTGGTATCATTCTTGATAGATATGAAATGAGCTATTTGTTATATACAACAAACACAACAAGGTTCTTAGGTTTTTTGGTATTATAACTCTTTATAACTTGTCGAAATGAGGGAGGATCCCTAACAGTTTTTTATATGTACTTTTTTATTGCTTAATTTAAAACAGCAATCATTTATATATTAATATAAATAACATTTTATGAAAAATTAATTTTCCAAAAGAAATAAAAATTATTGGGAAGAGTAGCATTGTTTTACATTCTTGCAAAGTTTTAATGTATGGTGCAATAGAAGACAGCCAGATTCTTACAGCTGCTTCTGAATTTAATCTGATGCATTCATATAGATCATGCAGCTGCTGGAAAACTCCACTATATATGAATAAAGAAATAAGAATGAAAAATGCAAGTAACATTTTCAGATTATTGTGAAAAGTTTTTCTTTAACCTTAAATTCTTCTTAAGTAAGTTTCAGAAGCCCCCAGGGGTCCTTGGGTCATATTTAGAAATGATTGTTTGGAGGGGGCTGGGGATTTAGCTCAGTGGTTGGACTGCTTGCCTTGCAAGTGCAAGGCCCTGAGTTCGATCCCCAGAACCAAAAAAAAAAAAATGATTGTTTTGGGCACTAGAGCTTGCTCCTCCCAAGGAACTCTGGGTAAGAAGAGCTGCAGCAGTGTGCTTGCATATAGTGTTCATCTCCACTACTACTTCAGCACCAAAATGATAAATAGTATTAAGTTTCAAAACAAAATCACAATATTTTAGGGATAAATAATCATCATGTTTTGTGTAACTTATAATTTACAATGATCTCAATGAAGTAACATTAATGATCAGCTTTCGAGATCTGGCATCATTTCCTTGATCTAGTTCAGAAAGGTTAGGTTTTATACTTGTATTTTTAGAATTATGATCAACAGAGGTTAACTGGTAAAATTCATCCATTCACTGATTCTGCTGCCAGGTCTTCACCTAGAAGATATAGGCTCAAAATAATTCCAGTATTCCAGCTTGTACCCAGATAGCACAACATCTTTAGAAATTGCTCCTTAAAATTACAATATGTACAATTTTCAGAAAGTGAGAAAAGTTACAGGAGAATTTTCTCCTCCTTCCTCTCATCAAGGAAAAGAAAATAAATTTTCACAATAATTGCCTTTGGAAATAGGACTACTACCTCATTTATGAGAATGCCAGAGTCCTTCACTTGTCAGGCCTAACACCAATTCAGCTGCACAAGCCTGAGACACTTTGATTCTGCTTGTGTCACACATACTAATTTGCACAGAAAACCATGGAGTGGACTCTCCAGGGGCAGCCAGAATTTTGACAAGGCTGAATGATGACTTAAAATGACAGGAGTAGGAACTATTGTGTCTTCTTGTCCATCGACCCAGGCAAATCTGTGATAGGTTGCTGAGATCTGCCACATTAAAATATCATTTGAATTTTAAATTCCTTGTAAAACACTAAGAAAATATGGGTCAGAAAGCTGCTAACAGAGATTCTAGGAAAGAGGCTGTCACTAACTCACCCTAAAAACTTAGAAGTTACTAAAAAAGCATCAAGAAAGTGGTCATTTGAAGACCTGCATTTTAAGAAAACATAGTTTCAGAGTCAATACATTGAGCTACTGATGGAGGTCAGGGAGTCGTTATCTGTATTTTTATCTCTGGGCATGGTTATTAACTTTGATACAATAAAAGATTAGCTTTGATGCTATAATAGGATTTTAGTAGGGTATGAGTCTCCTGGTTTGATAAAGAAATTTGCCAAAGTGTATTATTTCAGTGTTAGGATTTTTCGTTTGCAGATTACAAAATATCCTGTATATGAGCTTAACACATTTTCATGAACCTTGAATGCATTCCCCCAACAGCTACTGTATGCATTTCCACCTTCTTGGAGCCTTTGACTCATGCATTGCCCTCTCTGGCTCTCACAGACCACCCTGTTTACTGCAGAAACACATTTCCCATCTGCCCCTCAGTTGTCCTCTGCCTTTTCCAGATCTTGCTCCAGCAATCTTCCTTTCTTTTTTCTGTCTTCAGCTTCTTTGCCTCCGGCTTCTTCTACACAATTTATAAAATTAGCTATCTAGGCTCCTTTGGCTTTATACCCACAGGCTATGGCTTTTTCCTCTCCATCCCTCATCACCAGCTTCTCAGAAGTGCCGGCCACACTGCCTCCCTTCCCTCTACCTCTTGCTATTTGGCTGCTGAAATTATTTTCTCAGAGACCTCCAAAAATTCAGCGGCATTTCTCAGTTACTCAATTATCACAGTCTTCCACTACTTTAGAATCAATTGTGTGTGTATGTGTGTGTGTGTGTATGTGTGTGTGCACGCATTCCTCTGTTACAGCATAAGGTGCTCAAATGCACTTATGTCCCTTATTAACAATTTAAGGGACAAAGTGTGTTTTCCTAAAAAATTAGGAAGGAAGAAAGAACTTCAAGCCACAAGTGAAGCAACCTGCCATTAAAAAAGGCAAGTGGACCTAATGGATGATAAAGGCAAAATGACCAAATCCCTTAGCAAAATCAGAGATTTAGGAATTCTATGTCTTTGTCTTCTCTCCATCCCATCCACATGGCATCCAGAGTTCTGTCCTCATGCTATCACAGGAAGGCCCATCTTGAAGAGGCATTGCTCTTCATCTGGGGCCAGAGTTTTCTTGACAAATGTAACAACATGTGCGTAGAGCTGCGGTAAGCATGTCCACTGTGTTCCCAAAGCTCCTCCCAAGAAGATGCCCTTGCATGTTGCATGTAAGTTTGAGCCTGCCCACGAGCAATTAAATGCACTTTTTTTTAAAATTCCAAGCTCAACAGCAGAGTGGGTGGCTAATTTCCTGACTCACCTATTTGACTCTTTTGCGGTCCTGACAAAACACTCCCTGTTGTAGGGCACAGTGCCTGGCTTTATTTTGAAGCAGTTCCATTTCTTCACAGGGTAGGTAGGAATGTGCAAAGTAATAGCTTTCTGTCTTGTGTGGGATATTGTTTATGAAATGGTGTTCAGTTCATTGTTTAAAAGGAATTGTGGGAATGTCAGAGAAGTTCTGAATCAAACTGGACATTTAATTAAAAGGCTTTCTGCTGAAGATTTAAAGTTCTCTTTAGAAAGATGCAGCCATCCCCATAAGAGTGGGCTCCACAAGTGGAAATTGGGGAAAGAAACCCTGGGCATCGCAGTCCTATTCATGAGCCTAGGAAACTCTCTAGAGTGGAGATGAGTGGAAAGTCATCTTCAGAGCTCAGAATTACGAAGGAGTGGCTACAAAGACTAAAGTCAAAGATAGAGCTGCCATGTTATAGTTTTCTGTTAAGGAATTACTTTTATTCCACATGATCCTAGCAAAATAAAAATACTGTTAACTAAAACCCCAGTTGAAACCTCTTTGTTTTGATTAGACACAGGGTCTTGATTTTATCCAAGAAGGAGAAAGACATTACTTAGCAGAAGTACTTGCTACTCCCCTCCACCACCACCTACAAAGGCACAGGGCAGGGCAAATGTTAACAGCTACCCATTAGCAGAAAGGGGACTTGTGCCACTTTACCTGGCATGATTAATGAAATTGACTGTGTACTTGTTTAAAAAAGTAGAATCTACCCAACTGTCATGCCAATTCATGATATTTCTTTGTTGTTTTTTTCTCTTTTTTCTTTTTGGATTCTTCTTGGTACCTTCTTTTCAAAAATAAACATTTAAGAAAAATCAGCAAAGTATTTATTTAGATTGAAAAATACAGTTATATGTATTTGTGGTATACAAAATGATGCTTGGGGATATGCAAACATTGTAGAATGGCTAAATCAAACTACTTGGAGTTAAGAAGTGTATTATTTCACATGATTATCATTTTTTTATAACGAGAATGCTTAAAATCTACCCAATTAGCAGTTTTCAAGTGTACATTGCATTGTTTTTAAAAATAGTCACCGTGTTTCTCACAACAGATGGAAATCCAGCCACTCCTTTCTGTCTCTTCAGCACAGAGACCCACCAGTTCTCCATCTCAAATGTCTCCCCTCTGCCCTGTCCTCACTGACATCATCTCTTATTCATCCTCTCACTAAGGGCTTACATATTGCAGCACTGTGCTGCAGGATAGTGACACACAGGGAAGATGAGATCCAATGAATAAGTACAAAACACTGTGGTCACTGGCCGATAAGCACCCAGGATGGTGGATGTGCAAGATTTCGAGGGCCTCATCTAGGCCCTTTTATATCCTGGCGCAATCCATCTCTTACTTCAACCACTGCCAAACCTCCAACCACGTGTCCCTTCTGCCCCTTGCCCTACTGCCTGAGCTTTATTTCCAAATCATACTGCCATCCTCCTTATTAAACCCTCCATTGTTCCCCATTGTGGCAGGCGGGACCAGCTCCTATCTTCTTGATTATACTTGTAAAACCTTAAAACTTGACTTGCCTTTCTTGCTCTTTTCCCAGTAGCATTCTTTTACAGCATAGTTATTATCCTCACAGTCCATGAAATAGGAAAGAACAGAAATGAAATATCCACTCTGCCTTAAAAATTTACCATCAGTATCATTTTCAACCACTCTCTTTCCCCCTTGGCAATCAATTCAATGGATCATTTTCCTAATGATTGCTGTTCACACTTTGCATAACTATTTCAAGTATCAAGATCCTGAATAGTTTTGATGAACACAGATAATCAGTCTGTGATTATTTATCATCCTGATGTGTTCACAGAGGCTCAGTGCAGGTACATAGCATATAGTAACCATAAGACAGGCTACAGGAAACAAGTCCTGCTCTGTGGACATTAATTATCTTTATAGATGAATGTGATCTCAGGAGTGAATGAGAGCCAGGTACCAACCACCCCTTCCTTCACAGGAGTAGGCCACTGCAACAATATTCATTCATTCATTCACTAGGTCATTCATCCATCTAACAGTTATCGAGTGCTAGCCAATATCATGTGTTGCAGAGATAGACTCTATACCCAGAGATCTCACAGTCCTTTCTATGATAAGTTTGTGGTTTGATCCAAATGTATACAAAAAACAGGAATGAGCCATACAGGTTCATACTGGACCATACAGGGATGAGCCAGGTCACTGCTAAGGAAGTCAGAGGGCTGAGAAGGTGTCCATTGAGAGGTTCTTAAAAATGAATAAAGAGGTCTTTTGTAGCAAGAAGCACGTGTATTTAAGCATTTGAGAATGTTAGCAGCTGGATGACAAAAATTGCTGCCTTATTAGATGGGATCAAAATGCACAAGTAATCAAGAAACTATGTAGTGTGTTTGCAAAATTATGGCAAATTCAATGTGGCTTGAGGGAAGCAGCAAAGGGTGGGGAAGAGGTGCATACGTAGAAGTTGCTGGAAGGTAAGCAGGGTGCAGATGGTATAGGACTTGTACCAAGGAGCTCAGATTTTCTCTGTAAGCACTGGGGAGCCAGGAGAAGTTTCTAAATGGGGGGATGACATAATCAGATTTTTTTTAAATAAAGATCTAGTGTTGGAAGGATTTTAGAAGATCAGTATTTCCTGAATGTTCTCAGGAAAGGAAAATCCCGTAGCTGTGTCCCACCTAACTCTTCATCTTTGTGTCTTCCTAGTGACAGTGCTAGCCATTTTCCATGAATTGCACGTGGACCCTGACCTGTATACGCTCTTGTTTGGGGAAAGTGTGTTGAACGATGCAGTAGCCATAGTCCTCACATAGTAAGTACCACAACTTGACCTGTTTCTTTAACCACATGAAATATGATACCACTTGAAGATAATTTCTGATGTCTTTAATGAAATCTTTTCTCTATGTTATAGTGATGGGCAATTTCTAGCTTTTAATGAATTGTTATCACAGAAAATCTCCAATAATGGGCACAATTCATTAGGCACCTAATTTCTAATACTATTAATGGGTTTCACATTTTCAGCTTATTACAAGACACTACCCAGAGGATAACAGATTTTTTTCTCAGTGCATATATTTGGATGATTCACTGAGGGTTCATAAAATGCACATAAATGAGCTTCCTTCATTTCAAATCAGTATAATTTAATTGTTTTCCTCAGACAATTTTTTTCCACTCTCCAGATAACAGACTAACAGAAACCCTTGTATTTATAGTGAGTTTGGCAGATTGGAGTTAGAACTTCAGGGTCAGAATACTTTTTATTTCTCAGTGCAAATGTAATGCTTTATAGAAATGCACACGTCTTTAAATCATTATATGACAAATGAAACTGCTGGAGCGCCAGCTAAGAGCTAATGTAATTTCTTTTTAGGCTGGGAAGATTTTCTCTTTGAGAAGAGAACCGGTACTCTTTCCTCACCTCTTCTTCAAACACTTACCATTTATATTTAATAAATGCCACTTTGGTAGCTTTCACTATGTCAAAGGTCTCTTCTTGGTTTTAGATTAAGACCAACATTTTAGGTAACTGTCAGATATCCCAGAGGAAAGTAGCTATCCAATAATTAAATGTGACAATAGGACTCTATTCCTGGTGTTAATTACTTCAAATGCAGTTGAAAATGTATTGTGAAGCAACAAAGAATTTTTAAAAGTCAGATCTTACAGATGGAAGTACGAAACGGCAGCACTATTCTTTTTATTTTTTTTTCGGCTGTTGACATTTCTTACAGCTGCCATCCCAAAGTTGCCACTAAATTCAGTAACTTTCAGGGAAGTCTCCAAATACTTGCATTTTACCTGGCTACAGAACAATGCCTTTCTTGCATTAAAGAGGAAATACTAGTAAGTGCAAATTAAAAGCCTTGGGCTGAGTCACAAATGCTAAGGACTACTTTTAAAGAAACACCAACAATTAATTAGGACATCAAGAATCCCTGTCCAAGAAATACTAACATTCAAGGAAAATATGGAGTAAATTTTTTTTTTAAATCTGCTGAGTTCCTCATTTTTACTTCCTGAGCTGCCAAGTTGTAAAAGGCCAAGTGAAGCAAAACCACTAATGCACAAATGAGCTTGGGAAAGAACCATGGGGCTACAAACAGAAAAGGTTTGGCCTTTCTGCTTCCAGCACAACCACTCACAGTGGTTTTCTATTAAAAGTGCAAACTCTGAGAATGAAGGTTGATGCTGTTGAGCACAAGCCTGAGGGGCATTTAAAACAGTTTATTTCATATCTCTTTAAATCAATAACTAGTCATTACTGGCAATGTCTCTCAGACAGCTCTACCCATGTATTAATAGTGTCTTAATCATAAAACGTGTTTTGTAACATGGCTTGGTCTCTTCCTTTCTAGGAAATAGATATTTGCCATTCTAGTTCGTCCTGTGCTCCCCTAATCTTGGTGATTCTTATAATGCTCAGAGTAATCCTAAGAAATCTCAGTTAAAATAAAAATAATATTAAGCAAGAATGTTTGACTCCCAGAAGTTCACACATTCTAATTTAAAGGCTTTTTGGACCTCTTTGGGACCTCGCCAGCCCCTCCTTGGACTCTATTGTCTGTCTGAACTGTCTGTCCACTATTACTGTCTGATGCTTACCGTTTCCTTCCTCTTGCACGGTTTTTCATGTGTGGTTTTCTTCACCAGCTCACTTGTTTCTGAAGCCTAGTTTATAGCATACACTGTGCTCTCTTTATACACCTACTTACACGTACACATTCCTTCTCCTTGTCATGGTCCATCCCCACCTTCCCTCTTCTGATCAATAGGAAAACTTAATTTAAATATCATTTAAAGTTTTTCCATGACTTTCAGACTCAATGCTCAAACACTGATCTATCCACTTTTATTTCCCTTTACACTGAATCATGTACAGGCCTCTGATACAACTCTCTGGGTGGCAGTTATATGCCTTCCCACAGAATTTCCTCTTTCTGAATTTCCCCCCAGCTTCTGGCTCTGCATAATCAAGTCTCAATTCCTACCACAGACTCCTCCTGCAGGAACCACCAACCCTCAATTGAAACTCCTTCTTCATTCCTGCCCCTACCTGCATCAATTCCACATCCAGCTAACACTGAATTTACATGTACATTTGTCTTTCCAGATACAAACTTTTTGAAAACAGAGTATATGTACTTGTAGTGTGTATTAGAAGAACAAATGAAAACACTTAATGTTATCCCTTTCTTAGTTATACCTTTGTATGATTTTGAAGTTTAAGAATAGTACAGCTAAGGGTATATCTCAGTAGTAGAGCTCTTACCTAGAATTCATGAGGCCCTGAGTTTGATCCCCAGCACAGAAAAAAAAAGTGATATAGGTATTTTTGTATCATGAAAAATAAAAGTTATGCATTTTAATGTGAAATTAATCATACAGTAGTCTCCCCTTTATCCATAATGGATATATTTGGAGTTCCCCATAGATGCCTGAAACCATGGGTAGTACCAAACTCTAAACTTATTTTTTTCTGGTATATACATATCCATGATAATGTTTAATTTATAAATTAGGCACAGTGGGAGAGTGACAATAACTGATAACAGCACAATTATACCAATATACTGTAATAAATGTCATTAAAAAGTGAATTATTTCTGAAATTTTCTAGAATTGTTTTTGGACTTCCATTGACCATGAATTAATGAAACTTCAGAAAGCAAAACCATGGATAAATGTAGGCTGCTATAATAAAAATCACAACTCACTTACAACTGTGGCCTTTGCCAGTCTACAGACCTGCTTTAGAATGCCTACACACTTGTTTGCTCTCCCATCTTCTGCCAGATAATCTTATTTAAGAATCATACTCTTCAGTTTTAGTATTATTGCATTCTTTACTGTGCTCTAGTATTCAGCCACATTTTAGATAAAAGCAGCTTTAATAACCTAAAATTATAATACTGTTTCTTAGCCAATAATTTGTCTGAAATTCAGACAAATAACTTACTATTAAGTTTTATGAATATAACTCTTGTGCATAGCACTAGAAGATGGGTGCTGTATCATGTTCCTATGGCTTAAAATGTTTCAGTATTGTTTGTCCTAAAATAAAGGTAATTTTATTTAACACAAAGTTTCTGAAATTAGCTTGTCTTTAACCCATATTGCTATTTCAAAGATATAGGAATGTCATGCCCAAATATGTACGTGTACCAGCTCATGAATGAATGCCACATGATGAATTTGCACCTCTATAACTTGTTTTATAGGCTATGAAGGGAGACAAAGGTGTGGTGAAGAGATGGAGAGGGGTGTATGTTTTTCCATCCTGACAAAGACATTAATCTCAGAGGCAGCACAGTGGAGTAGAAAGAAGTCTAAATTAAAATTCAAAAGATCTGGTTTCAGGATTGCCACTAATTAACTGTGCAATTATTACTGTTGACAAGAAACCTAGCCAAGCTGAGGTGAACAAAAAGAGAATCCATGTTAGCTGATTTAAATGAACAGCATGAGTGGAAATGGCTCAGGAAAAGCCCCAGTGACCTGAGCAACACTCACTTCTCCATGATGAGTGGCCTCTTTTGCTCATGCAATGGCTGCCAGGATCTCCCAGGGATGTCTCATAAAGAAGAATCTTAACCCTGCCATTCCAGCTAACCCTTAGAGATTCTGAACTGGTTCCCAGCTTGCTTGGAACCAACACTGTGGCCAGGGGAATGTACTATGTGATTGACTCAGGTCTAAGTCATACCCTTAGTGACTTCAGGGATGTTATTAGCTTCCCTTGGAAGCACATGAGCTGAGACTGGGGGATGGCAGAATTACTGCTCAGTTAGTATTGCCAATATAATAAAGAAGTTGATAATGGATATAAATACAGCACAACAAAACCTGGGATACCAGTGTAGTGATTTTGTATGACCAAAACTGTTTGTGCCTGTTTCTTTGTTTGAAATGTAAGAACAGTTGTTTTATATACACTGCAAATTACTCTGAGCAACAAATAAAGCAAATACAATTAGGAAGGCTCATATCTCTAAAATGTATGTAGTCTATTTATAAGTATTTAAGTGTATTTGTATCATTATTTATATCAGTATCTTTCATTCTTCCTCACACAGACCTCTCTGGTGTCATTACAATGATTAAAGATAGACCTGCTTCTAGGGAAACATTCCTTCGTAAATGTGGCATTTTATGATCCGAAGAATATAGAGCATAACTATTTTTACATGTGATTTCCCCCGTTAGGAATGACTCACTAGTTAAGACATGCAGACTAAAGTTGATAAATCCAAAAATAGAGGTTGAAGTATATTACTTATAAAGTACTCGCAACTAAAATTGATATTATTCAAGTTAAGTAAAGGCGAGATGAGGGAAAAGAAGGGATAAGCTAGCTAAAATACCACATCACTCATAGTAAGATATCGGTACTGTATAAAGTTGGTAAATAAAGAAATGGAAGTGAATATTATTGAGTCATAGGACAATTATCAGGAGAAAAAATGATCAATGTTTAAAAACCAGTACCTTTTCTATGTAAGACTATAGTTCAAACAAAGCTGATAAATATCATTTAACTCCTTATTTTATATCATTCTATAATGTCTGAATTTTTTATGTATTTACATTATATTTATTTAATATTTTTCTTCAGATGATCAAGATATCAAAAACAGAAAGTATAAAAGAAAAGCCAGTTTGCTTAATTGAGTGAAGCCATTCTAGTGGACAAACACCACTATAGAAAATTAAATGACAAATGATGAACCAAGGAAAGCATTTTCAGTACACAGGTTCACAGTTATCTTTATAACATACATAATGAATTATTAGTCTCCTCAATATATCAAATTCACTAACCTTGGGTAAATTCCGTAATCCCTCTGTGCTGCCGCTGCTTCATTTATAAAATAAGGACAATAACAGCACTTATCTCATTGAATAGGATTAAACATAAAACATCTAGACCATGGCCCAATTCATAAATGAATACATTGCTAAATATCTATGACTTCTAGTGCTCCTATCATTAAAGACCACTAATAAAAGAAAATGTAATAGAAGAATAAACAAAGGATGTAAGTATGCAATGAACAAAAGCAGAAACATAAGTAGCCAATAACAGTACTAAATAAGATTAACTTCACTAATGATGAGAGAAAAAAATCAAGCCAACTCTACAATATCTTTTTTTTCTTTTTCTTTCTTTTTTTTGTTTTTTTTTTTTGTTGTTGTTGTTTTGAGACAAGGTCTTTCTATGTAGTTCAGGCTGTCCTTGAACTCACTATTTAGTCCAGACTGGCCTCGACCAAGCAACAGTCCTCTCACCTCAGCCTCCCAAGTACTGAGATTACAGGCGTGTGTCACCATGCCTGGCTCAAGTATCATTTTTTTTTTTACCTAGAAAATCTTCAAAATTTTGTAACTCATAAAAATATAATCATATTTGGAGTAAGTGAGAGTATGGGAATTTGGAACCTTTCTATGTTAGTGGCAAAGGAGAAAAGTGATAAAACTTTTACAAAGAAAATTTAACAATATTTATTAAGAGTCCTTAGACCTTGGGAATCATTTTATCTAGCAATTTCATTTCTAGAAATTTAGTTTACAAGTAATTAAAGACATGTGCAACAATTTCTCTGTGAACGAGTGCAACGATTAGAGCAAGAATTTGTGCACAAGGGTTCTAGTTGGTTGAACAAATTATACTGATGTCATGGAACCTTATGCAATCATTTTTAAATGATATGGAATCAAATTTATTAATGTAAAAAGATATTCACAATATATTTAAAGCAAATAAGAAAATTTAATATAATTTATATTTAATAAACAGTAATATTTATGTTTAATAAATCTAAGTAAGAAATTTTAATATATAATAAGACCTAGTTTGATTTAAAATCACAGCCAAATATATGTGGGGATATACACACAAACATACACACATATAATAGGTATGTTTTCAATTAACATATAATAGTTTATGTATAATTATATATATTTGTTACAAATAAATTATGTATTTATCTTACCTATATATTATTTATAGAATTATAAAAATATGATTTTGTGTTATCTATATGTAAATAACATATATAACATAAAATGTACACTCCTTATGTAAAGTATAATTTAGATGTATATGCATTCAAAATATTATGTGGAAGCACAGGTGATTTTCATTTTTTCCTGCTGAGAAATATATATATGAAATAGAATAAACTACTTATGACCAACTCCAGCCCAAAGAATCCTCACTAACATAGTTAAGAACTGGCAACCTCTAAAATGCAAATTCCACATAAATAAAATCTGAGTATTTTCTTATCCAAGAAAGAACAGAAAGAAGATGTTAGATTTTTTTGGCCACTTATCTGCAAAACAGAAATATTGCCATTATTGAACTGAAACATCTCCTTGTAAAATAATTCCACAGTGTACAAATGCCTCCAGATTTTCTTAGACATAAAATAAGTACCTCGTTAAACAACTGACTCTTGCATGACAATAAATATGTACTAGGTGCCTTATTCCCTGGAAAGCAAATGCTTATAAGGAAATTCAGTGTAGTTCATTAAGAGAGGGAGAAATAGAGCATCAGTTTTCTCTTTTTAAATGAGAGTGTTATGCTGCCTAGAAGTTCTTACTAGAAAATGTCATTTAATGTGTGATGCCAGTGAGTGCTTGGCACTTAAAGTGAGTGATATTTTGAAAGACCATATTTCTTATACCTCATGCATCTTAAGGGAAATTTAACATGAGAGTTAATGGGATGGATATGATACTCAAACAACCACAGAACTAAGAGGAACCATGAGGTATTATCCAGCTGCCCATCAGAAATGTAGCAAGCACCAGTACAGGCCAGACACCGTGTGGAGTGTCAGTAATGCAGATTCAGGGGCATAGTCACCCATCCTGCCTCAGTAACTCCTCACTGAAACAGGCACACAACAACTATAACAGGATTTAATAAATGTAACAAAACCTGGTTCTAAAACTTGTCTCAAAAAATAGCTGTGCAGGATTTTGCTATAAAAATATGTCTCTCTGGATATCCCATTCTCCTTCTTAATATCATTTCTAAGATGATTGCATACTCCTTGAAGGCAAGTTACACTTTTCTCCACCCCTCACGATGCACAGCTGATTATTTGGTAGGTTATCCAATAATTACTGAATTGAGTCAGTTAATCTACCTCTTCAGATGCAGCTAGAGACATTTCACTAATACTCTCATTAAAACCTATTCCAAAGGATAGATATTTAATATTCTTCATTCTGCTTTATCCAACTACTTAAAAGGCATTATTAGTTACTCTCATTAGCTCACTTCTCCCATTTGACCTCTCATTGTAAACACAGAGGTTGTAAAGTGTCCCCCTTGATGAGAATAAACTGAAACTGTTTATCAAAACCAGAAAGGATAATATTTCTCATGAATCTGCTTAATTTAAAAACAAGTTTTTGTATCTTGACGCATCTTTTTAAAAGTAATTCATTTTGATATTTGCTTGGAAACTGATAATCACCATGAAACACATTTGCTTCCTATCTTGGTACTGGTGTAATACATAATTAAAAGAAAAATAAGTCATGGCCCTTTTTGCTTAAGAACTTCTTGTCCAGGAAGTCAATTCACTGTTGACTTCATCACTCAGACACTAGGTGGTGTCACATGGCAGAGCTAGAAGGCTACCCTGGGATCTTTGTGAAAAGGCTGTGCCTAGCTGAGCGTAGTCCCACATGCCTGTAATCCCAGCATTTAGGAGGATGAGTTCAAGGGCAGCCTGGGCAGCATAGTGAGCTCAAGGCCAGCCTGAACTACGCAGCAAGACCCAGTCTCGAAAAAAAAAAAAAACAGACAGACAAATAAAAAAAGAGTCCAGGCATGAGTGCTCAATTGCCATGCAGCTGTCAGTCAGACATTGGATATGGTCTGCTTACACCCCTGTCTGCTGCTTCTGTCTTGCTTGGTTTTACTCATTTCTGATTCCTCTTTCCTATTTCTTGGCTATGACTCTGACATTGATTCTATTCTATCTCTTAATGTCCCTGTTCAGATTACTAAGACTTGACCTTGGCTTTATCCTCTGACTCCATCCACTTCTCGTCTCTCAGATTTGATCTGACATTCACTCACTGCTTCTCCAGAACTCGTCTCAGTTATTAAGAACTTTGTTCATGTCACCCCATGCATGATAAATTGCCTACCAAAAATAAATAAACAAAAGAAATCTATATTGATAGTTTTTTAATCTCAATTCCATTGTACTTTAATTTATTGTTGCATAAGTCAGATGTAAGTGACAGAAACTCAATTCAAATTAGCTTAAGTGAAGGAATTATCGGCCTTTTTAACAGGGGTCTAGCTGACTCTGAGCATGTCAGGCTCAGGGATTCCAATATGGCTGTCTTTTCTTCCTTTTTCTCTCTTTGTTCTCATTGCCTCTGAGTGATACCTGCATTCTTTCCTAGTACAGACAAGTGGCTTATTCTTTGAATTAGGAGATGATGACTAATGGCATCTCAGGCTTATTTTTTTAGCAAAAAATAACACTTCGTTTTCTCAACATTTGCACAAAGACCCTAATTGGGTCTGTTGTATCAGAAGATCACTCCTAGGCCAATCACATAGCACTCTAAGGGAACTAAGGACAGTAACTGGTCATATCTAAATTATATCCCTCATCTCCGTGGCTAATGGCATGGAATCTATATTAGAAGAAAGTGGTTGAAAGACAAGGATGGACATCCCAAAATAGTGGCCACCATACTTCATAAGAGAATGTTTAAAACATGGCAGGTAGATTGGAAGGAAGCAACAAACCTGAAAAAATGCTTTATTCTAAAAGGGAAACATCCTTTTCTATATGTAGAGTTAATTTTGAAGGTAAAAAAGGAAATTCCTTATGTGTAAGAAACAAGAGAATAATCACAGCAAAATAGGAAATACCACTGTGAGTTTGTAAAGGCCCAGAAGTTTTGGAGCTATGAATCCCATTTTCATATGGAAGCCAGAGTCTGTCTTTTAGTCATAGTAATGCAACTGAAGTGTTTTGAAAAAGGCCTGAAGTTCCAAAGTGTTCCTTTATTCACATAGACATTGACCACCATCCTTAAGAAATAGTGAGGGAACTCTGGAACTTGGGAAATAGGCAACCTCTGGCCTGGGAAATTGTGATGTGGGAAGTACAAGCTAATAAAGTAATATAAAAAGCTTTCAAGACTATTGAAAGAACTGCCTCAGCTACATTCCTACCTCTTAATTCCAAATACACCAAAACTGCTCTAAAGTGACATTTTCACACCCAAGCACATGAAAATCCCACAGGAAAAACAAAACAATCCTTCCTGAAAATGAACTCACAAAAAAAGGAAAAGACCTCCAAAGGAAATAACTCCAGCATGAAGGAAATCCAGGAGATAAGCAAAACAAAGATAAATCAGAACAAGCACCTTAAAAGAACTAAACCCTAAGTTAGGAAAATGAGATTAAGATTATAAATAAAATGGGCATATTAAAGGACTACTAAAGAGGTTAATGGGGGAACAGAAAAAATAAGAAGGAATCATACAGTAAAAAAGGACTTTTCAAAATGAAAAAAGGCACATGTTGACTTTAAAAACTAAATGGATGACATAAATGTTATGTTAAACCAACTAGCTAAACAGAAGCTAAAGGGAGCAATGACCCAGAATTACACAAATTAAAAATATGAGAAGCTGGTTAAGAGACATGGAAGGTATCATTAAAAAAAAAAAAAAACCAATACCTCAATAAAAATTTCAAAAAGAGAAACTAAAGAAAACTGATTTATGGTAGTATTTGAAGATATAGTGAATAATAATTTTTCAGAATTAAAGAAAGAAATTGAAATATCACATTATGTTCAGAGCTGGATTAATCAAAATTAATCCAGATTCAAATGCATTGTAGTTTTTTTGGGGGGGTGTTTAATTTTAAAGAGTTTATTTGAATACTAGTGATTCATGAATTGGGCAGCACCAGACTGGAAGTAGCTGTGACTCTACCAATGGAAAATATTTATAAGTGCTTGAGGAAGGGCAACAAAGATAACAATTGGCTAATTAAAGTGTAAAGTGATTGAGTGATTAACATGCAATGAAAAATGAGATCATCAGAGACAGAGTAGAACTCTTAAAAGCAACCAAAGAAATAAGATAAATTACTACTTATAGTAAAGTTTACTTACACTTACAGTTTGGATAACAAGTTTTCTCATTGGTAACAACAGCAGCAAGAGGACAGAGAGGATAATATGTTCAAAATATCTTGTTAAAATAACCAGTAGACTAGGTTCTAAATTTAACTAAAATAGTTGGGGATTTAGCTCAAGTAGTAGAGCTCCTGCCTAGCAAGCACAAGGCCCTGAGTTCAGTTGCCAGCACCAAAAAAACCCTAAATTCAACTAAAATATTGTATAAAAATAATGAAATACATGTTCAGATAAACAGCTAACCACTCTATCATTAGGGATAGATCTTCCAAAGGATACAATTAAGTAGAAATAGGAAACTCAGAAAGAAGCAAGAAACAAAGGATGTTAAAGAAATTGAACGAAACATTCACAAATGTAAGGAATGACTGTGAAAAATATAATGATAATGAATAATGGGGGAACAAAACAAGGTAGACCCAATTACAATATAGTCCACTACAGTATTCAAAGATGTAGGACATTAAGTGTTCATGGAAATAGATAATGGGGACCAAGTAGAGATGCAGCAAAAGACATGTTTATTAAAGCAATCGAGTTTCACATTAGCCGTCTTCATCAAATGTTTCTCAAAATGGCACAAAAGAGTCTGACAACACATCATCCCTTTAAGTATGGTATAGAATGGCTAAAATGAGTCTACACCTGCTATGGAAGCTATAGGTGGTCTTTGACAATTTCAGACTGTGTGAAGGATACCTGTGTGCTAGACCTTTGGGTTTCTTTTTGTCTTATTAGTTTCTCTCTCTCTCTTTTTGCAAAGAATTATGGAATTTTTATTAAAAAGTTATTTTCCAGATAAGGAAAAAGCTGTGGATTAAGATGAATATTCTAAATCTGACAATTACAGGAATTTAGAAATCTGTATAAGTACCTGCATGCTTGTTTTTCTTACTCTGTATTATGATTACCTCATGTTCTCTGTCAGATTTAGAACCCACACCAGGAATCCACCTGTTCACTTCTCTCCAATTTCTGGGAAGAAGTTACCTCCATGGGCAGTAAGCGGGGGCCAGCACCACACCAATTACTACTATGCTATGTAGTAGAGATGTTTTAAAAATTGTCTTTTATGTGCACAAGTGACTTTGAGCTCCTAGACAACAAAAGAGTTTTGAGTGAAAGTTGGAGGAGGTAGTTCTGTCTTTGGCTGCATGTCATCATTTAGTCATAGTAGCTTCTTATTCATTTTAGCATCATTTGAAATTTTCTCTGTCTTGACTGGAGGGCTCAGTGATGTCCACTAGGCTGGGCTCAAAATGGCCAGCTGTATATTAAGAGGAAGTCTTGTAATAAGCAAAGCGCACAAGGCAAAGGTGGAAGCAGGTGCTAATAGAATAAACACTAAGAAACTACTGAGCCAAGGACCAGAATATCTAGGTGGGTCTAATCAGTTTATTTTCTTTCTATAGTCAAGCTACTTAGGAAACCAAATCATAATCAGCATCCACTTTATTAATTCACCTTAAGAAATTACTGTCATTGGGATTTCAAGTACCTTGAAGATCATAAGATAGAAGCAGCTTCCTGTAGCAGGCCTGGATATTAAAGCAAATGATATTCAGGGGTTGTACAGTGAATAGGTGCGGGAAGATAAAGGATAGAAAGATGTGTTGGATGTTTATCTGCATCCTTCATAGAAAAAGTGTTTTTTGTTTTTGGGGTTTTTGTTTTTGTTTTTGTTTTGCAATGGGACTTGAGACTTTTAAGTTCTTGACAACTCCCATCTAAATCCATACCATTTAGGAGAACTAAAAACTACTCAAAGTTTGGTTAGTTAAGTAAATATAGCTGTTTCCTTACTACACAAAGTTGAGATGATGACTCCCAGTATTTGATTCTGTGATTCTTCTCCATTCTTCCATGACCGAACTATTCTGATTAAATTGCTGTACTTTTATCATGATACACACATGCCATTTGTCTCTATCTAGCATCCTTTAATATCTGATGGGAGAGGATTAATAGTGATTCCTCCTCTTTCTCTCTGTTGTGACTAGTGACATACATTCATAAAATGGTGCCCAGTGGTAGATGGTAGTTGATAACTATCAGCTATCATGGTTGCTGTCCAAGAGAATAAATCATGATTTTGACTTCATGTGCGATAAGATTTCCAAAGGCTGAGAAACTGACTTCTAGTAACAATATGATATGAAACAACAAATATTAAATTTTTAGTGTGAGGTCATAAATTTAAAGTTTGAAAAAAGTTGTGGCTTTTGCCTCAGAGGGAAAAATGGTATATCTCAACAAAAGACAAAGCTCTATAAATAGTTTCAGGAGCTCTGGGTTAAGAATTTTTCACCCTAGTGTATATTTTCTTTCTAATGCTCTTAAGCCTGACTTTTCATTCTGAACAACCAAGAAAATGTCTTTTAGTTGAGGTAATCAATTCTGAATTCTTTCCTAAGAAAAAATGTTTCATAGAACAAGAGTCCAAATCAATATGCAATCATAATTTTGGCCCAAATTAAAAGCTCTCTCTTGGCCTAGAGAATATAATCTGTCCATATTACTTGGGCTTTGTAGTGAATTTACATAGCAGGCCTACTGCACATTTTATGTGGGTTCTGCCTTACTGGGGCATATAATGCTTAGGGGATCTGATTAAAACTGGAGCTATTTAGCAACAGAAGGTGAACTCAGGGCCCATTTTTCAGAGCCTGACTGCAAAGCCTGACACCCTCCCCAGCTACTGGGTGATAAATGAACTGTCTTTGAATACCCAGCTCCTCTGCTAATAGCTTTAAAATATTGGTTGTTTATGGTAAAGAAGTTGGGAGCTCTTATCAATTTTCCTGTCCCAGGGGCTCTCAAATATATCATTTTGCTCCTTGCCAGAAGGGCAAGAAGTGTCAAATGGAAAAGGAAGAAATCCTTTCATCATTTAGACGTTCTTCATGGGTTAACAGCAAATTTCTCATTTTGGAAGTTAGTCGAGTGAGTGCCAGTAAATTCCCATGTGAAATGAGTCACATAAAAATCCAGACCACCCTCTAGCTGACATTATCCTATAATATCAAAATCATGATGGAGTTCCATCTGATTTTTCTATATGTCCTTAATTCAAATAGTATATATGAAACTCAAATTCCAAAGCCTATGTCAATGGCTTCATTTCCAAATAACATTTAAATGATCAAATTTGATCTAATCCCATTAATGTAAGCAATCCATATTTGAGGCCATTGATTTTAATTTTCACCTTAATATGTTTGTGGGTTTGACCTTCTTCATCTTTCTTCCCATTCCCATCTTTATCTGTCTACTTTCCTTTTATAGAGATAGAAGTATCATCCAAGTAGAGTTAATTCTTCTTTGAGATTTTCAGACAATTTTCTCGTAGCTGCTGACTTTTAATCTTTTCAATAACATGCTTATAAGAAAGAATTATGAAAATAGAAAAGTATATGTGTGTGTACATTTAATTTTCTTTTATTAGCAATTCTGGTAAAAGTTTTGGTAGAAAACCATTAACCTTAAAACATACTTCAGCTGTGGATGGTGTGGAAAGGTCGAGATGGGACTGGAGTAGGATTCTGGTTCTCCTTTTCTAACTTCAGACTGTTCAGCAAGTCAGCTGGGCTCCCCAGTCAGCCTGCTCATGCTGTCAAGATGGCAGGGTGAATATGCCTCATCTTAATGAATAAAAATCTGTTGAGAGTATAGAAGTGAGATTACATGGACACTCTGGAGTGTGAAGCAGATAAGATCCAACTTTATGTGGAAGCAAAATCGAAGAAAAAAAAGCCAAAAGCATTCCTTTTTTTTTTTTTTTTACTAAGATGGATTTAAAAGGCTGTTATATCCATAAAACAGAGATGGGTTGAAATTTTAAAAAATAAAATTATAGAAATTTAAAATATGAAAGTAAAAATAAAGTACTTATAGATATGATTGCCTAATTAGAAAATACAAAAGACTCAAATGGCAAAATATTACAGAACTCAGAAATTTGGCTGGAGAAAAGAAGATTGACACACAGAGATCAATAGCTTTCCTAGGCTTCAGCAACAATTAATGATAAAATGTAGGGAGAAAAATTATTTTGTTCACAGTCACATTTGAAATAGGAAATAATTAGAATATGCTTAAACAATACATGTACAAGATATCTGAAAAGAAAAATCTCAAATTTGTTAAAGGATGGAAAGTAGCCTCAAAAAATGAGGAGAACTACTTTGAGATAGGATGAAAAATTCAATACTGTAAAGTAGTCATCTCTTCCCCATATTATCCGTATATTCAGAGTAACCTTACTTCCCAACAGATTTTTTATAGATGACTTTAAAGTACTCATGAACCTTCTGTTTAAGACAGCAAGATAAAGTATCTGTATTCTACTAGACTTCTTCAGAAAAACTAAAACTAGAAAACATTGAAAAGTAAAAATATCCCATGGCCCTGGTAACAAGAAAATAATGCGACTCTTAACCATACACTATGAAATATTTACGTATGAAGCATTACTGCTAAATAATGTGAAACCTCAGAGAAGAGATGGAAAGATACAGAAGTCAGTCAGTTCCTCTTACACTCACAGCACATGACATCGCTGAAAGGGCCAGCCAATATTCTTATTTTGAGAGCACAGATAAGATCAGGTGGATGGTCAAAGGGAAAATGGAGGGGAAGTAATCTGATCTTCAAAACTGCAGAGCATAGAAATCATGCTGACTCACTTTCAGCTTCCTAGTCAGGACACTGTGGAGGCAATTTGTATGGATACAGTGCAAGACACCAATTTTCAAATCAAAACATAGTTCCTATGCAATGTTTGGGGCTTTTCTCTGTGCTACCTCCATTTGCATGCCATGAAATACATATACATTCCCAATAGAGAGATATATTCCCAACAGAGAGACAATAACAAATTTGGTGACAACCTTGAGACTTGAGACAACCTGTGGCAGTTTTAAAATACAGAATGCAGATTCTTTGACACTTTAGGAAGGCTCTATGCAGCCCCCAGGGCAATACCCCCACCACTGCAACGTTGAATCTCTAGAGTACAGAGGAAGTGTTGCTAATGCCAGTTTCTAGGCTCAGGCCTTCAAAGTCTAGAAGTTTCCACCTCCTGTCCTTTGGACAATTTCTTGGAACTCAGCCACCACATCGTAAAGAAGATAAGCTGCTCTGTGTGGAGAATTCCACCTGGAGAAACTGAATGTCTGGTAAGACTTTCCAGACATACATGTGGGTGATCCATCTTTGAAATGCAACTCCAAGGAAGCTGCCCTAGTTGATACCAATGTCTCTCTGTCTCTGTCTCTCTGTCTCTGTCTCTCTGTCTCTGTCTCTCTGTCTCTCTCTCTCTCCTTCTCTCTCTCCCTCAGGCTCTTCCCTTCTTTCTCCCTTCCTCTTTTCTTTAGCAAACAACAATATTCAGAGAAGACATTCAAGATTTTATAGAATAGACAGGATAATTAAGGGAGATTAAAAGTGTGCTAGTAACAACCAGGAGAAAAGCTGGAGAGAGAAGTAAAATCATGAAGATACAAAAAAGACACTTTAGAAGCAAGAAAAATAGAATGAGTTTTTCTGAAAACAGTGTTAGGAACATAGATAATGGGCAGTAGGAATTAATGCAAAACAAAAGTAGAAAAGAATAAAAATATAATAATGACTTCACAAAATACGATAGAAATGGGTAACAGACAGGTGAGTGGTTTTAGGGAAGAAAACACATGGAGAATATTTACAAACATAGTCAAACAGTATTCTACTGAAATGATGTAATAAATGCATTGAAAAAATGAAAGGACTCACTGGATTCCAGGAAAATTTCATTTAGAATGAACAATATCAGAGATAATCTGATATTACCAAATTTCAAGTTAAAGGAAAGAATTGTGGGGCATCTAGGCAGAAAATTCAAGTCATTTACAGGAGCAGAAATAATCAGATTGGCCTTCAACTTGACCACAGTGACATTCAATTTCAAAAGACAGAAAAGCAGCACATTGTCACTTCTAAGAGAGGGAATGTGAAACCTAAACCAAATTGTACTTCCAGTATAAAGGCCAGAGATTAAGTGTTCTAATAAATAGTATGGGGCAATGGGATAGTCCTTTGTGAGAAAAAGTTAATGCCTAATTTACATGGTTCCTGAAAAGAAATTCTGGAAGAATTACAGAGCTAACTATAAAGAAAAGTGATGAAAATTATGAAGAATTTTTTTTAAAAATTGGAATGTTAATGGTATTCCTAAATAAGATCAAAAGCCTAGAAAATATATAAAGAAAAAAATTAAGGAATTTAACTACACTTAAAATTTAAAAGACAACAGCATAAATACAGACAAATGATGGGCTAGCAGAAAATAGTTGCAGTATCTTTGACAATCTTAAATGTACAATGAACATCTACTAATCAATGTAAATAATATAATACAAATTTGTATTAAAAATATGAACAAATAATTTCTATATATGTATTTGCACTCTGTATAAATATCCATCTGATGCACACACATATATACATTCATATTTATATGTGTGTTTACAAGAATGAAGAGAATTAGATACTCATAATTTTTGTCAGTATGAGCCAAAATTTTAAATGTGGCTAGCAAAGCTACTTCTGGTAATCTACCTTAAGAAATATTTACTTTTGTCAACAAAGATGATTGCAACATTATGGTAATACCAAAAAAATGTAAACTGCTGAACGTCTATTGATAAGGAAGGAATTAGATACGTTGTGCTACACACAAACTGTGGAAAACTTCACAGCGTAAAAAACAGTGTGTGACATGGAAAAATATTTTAATTTACAAAATAAAATTTCTGAAAAATGGGTATTATATAATAGCATTTAGACAAGGTATCTGTATATAAATGCAAATAAAGGTAACAGAATGACATTTGCATTTTATTCTTGATACTTTCACATTGCCTTCCTCTCAAGGCAGAGTATATTACTCCTTTACTTCTGTAATAAAAACATAAGTATTAAATGCATTTAAGTGGGAATAAAAGTATCTCTCCTCACGTAATACAAGTTTAAAGTTGTGCTTACTTCTGATCACCTCCAGCTGGCATGATAAGTGTCCAATGTTAGTAGGTCTCTATTTATGGATGAATGAACAGGTACAGGTATGTAATGAGGAGTCAGTGTGTCGATCCTTGTAAAAGATTTATATAGCATAAGGTATTACTGTGACGGCACAACCTGATTTTTGGATGGTAAAAGTAAAACACTAGGAATGATGCATGTCTCTGATGCCAGTACAATTTATTAAATTTGAAATTTTTGGCCAACCAACCACTGTCCCTAGTAGGTAAAATGCAAATGAGACTGAGGTGATAGTAATAGCACACAGTTGGAAGCACACCAGTTTAGAACCAGTTGTTTGAATGATAAGCAAGCTGGTTTAGTTAGCTCTTCTGGAACAGAATAACTCCAACCAGACCTGATAGAGCACTAAAACCCTGCTCAGAATTGTGTCCAGGTTTGTGGAACAGTAGGACCTCAAGCTCTGAGAACAATTTATCAAGTTAGCCAAATTCGAGATATATTACCCAATCTATGAACTTTCAAACATAGAAATGAAATTTTCTTCTAGTATTAAACTAAATATTAAATTTCCCATTTTGATCTTTTATTATTTGAAGTTTCAAATTCCTAGAAGCATAAAAATGTTTATAAAGTTTTAAATATGTGCACTAGGAACTTGTCTCAGGAAAATGTTTGTTTAGAAAGTCAAAATTTATTGCCAAAGGTGAAAGGTATAGGTGCTTTGTGGACCAATCGAGTAATGTCATTATAGGGAGGTGCAAGATACAAGACAACAAGAAGGGGTCGGACAAGGGGCTAAGTGGAAGACACATACCCTCCAAAAGTGCTTTAAGAGGTTCTTTAAATTGTATACAGTGTGGTAGCTGAACATAAATAGATATAGTAAATTTGTGGTCCCAAGATGAATTGCCGTAAACCCTCTGCTTTCATTAGCATCTTCTCATTGCCAGCTTCCTCTCAAGCTACTCATTTTCACCTTTGGTGCCTGCTGTTTTATTAACAAGAAATTCTTTCCAAGTCTTCTATCTCTAAAGGGCAATCATTTCTCAGAGCTGAAATCATGTTCTACCTCTCCGACAAGCATTCTTAAGAACTTTCCAGCCACTGGTTCCCATTTCTGAACCTCCAGAGAAAGCTTATTTGGAACCATAGACTGTCACAGTAGTCAGTCAGTCATAGATAGGACTGAATTCCAGTATGGTCAGCATGAGGTCACTCTCCCAGATTTGATGATCTCAAGGAAAGGCAGGACAGCTTTGAAAAGCACTGAGTTCTTCCTTCCGCTCATCTTTTACTGGCCTCCCTATACCTTTAAGTGACTGACCTAGGACAATCACTGGGAATCATACCATAACTGATATGTATGTATTTTGTATATTTTGTAAAATACATATGTACCTATGTATTTTGGTGCTTGCCCAGTGCTAGAATTATTAATGTTATGAAGAAGTATTTGAATTTGTTGTCCAAATTTAAAAATCAAATCAGTTAAAAAGTCCAGATTTCTGGCTTCTTTTCAGAAAGCTAAGAGACGAACTATTGGGAGAACATTGATGCATTTCTGTTGACAAGTTAGCTGGCATTAGGAAGTGGCACCCCCTCCTCTTTAATTCCAGCATACTACTTCCAAACTGAGTGCAAGAGTCATTTACCAGGGATTATTGGATTTGCACGGTGGCTGTTGATGGAAGAATTAAGAGGAAAGACAGTAGTTCTTTTTCTCATGTCTCTAGCAAAGGAGGAAGAGTTAAAAGTGAGGCTCTCCTCACATTGCCTGCCCAACCCCTGGGGAAATTTGACTTTGACACTCTTAGTATTGGATAAGAGCATCCTCTTTTTGATTTGAAAATCTTTTGAATATTAAAAAAGTAAAACTATTAAGAATTAAAATTATTCTCTTCTGCAAATCTCCACTTCTACTCTACATAAGACATGGCTGTGATTCCATTCATCATCTTAATTGCTTTCCTGTGAATAAGTTTGTTTCTATATTTTCAAAAACACAGTAAAGTTTTTGATTCAAATTTAGGGATTATTTTTAATCTTTACTAAATTTGGTTTGGATTTATGTGAGGTGCTTGGCCTCTCATTAGAAATCTGTGAACTAAAATGGAGAATTTAGAGTTAGGCAAAATTAAGTAATTGAGTATTGATTTATGTAGCAATAAAATCCAGTATTTCTAGTACCTTGGCAGAGAGCTTTACTTAGGGACTTATTCTGTTTAATACATTATCAATGACTGAGGTCATAGGATGGATTTCAAGCTTGTCAAATTTGCAGTTGATATGGATTTGAAAGGTATACCAAATATACTGAATAAAATATCAAGATTCCCAAAAGATAGCAACAGACTGGAGAAACAGTCTAGATGTATTAAAGGTTAGTTTGACCTAACCAGTCTCATAATTATTAATTATCATATAATACTGATGCTGCCAGATTTTGTTTTAGGCTGTTTACTAAAGAATTACCCCAGGTAAGATCATTTTCAAAGAAATATACTTTAAGCAAAATCTATAATATTCAGAAAATATATAGAATATGTATTCATTTTTTAATTTTTTCAGGTGGGCAAGTTGAAAAATGAGCTGTAAATCAGAATTCCATTTTGTCTTCTTGAATTTTCACCTAATTGAACTCAACTGGGAACATGAGAACTAATCTCTAATCATTTTCTCCATGAACTACATTATCCTTAATAAATAGACACTATCAAAAAAAAAAAACTAACAGATAACAGTCAAGGCAGAAAGAATCTACCTTAGCTTCTATAATAAAAGGAATAGCTTTGTGCTTTTCGCCACAAGAATCACACCTTCACTCAAAGTAAATGAGTGTGTTCAGAGCAAAAAGATGATGGATTGTAAAGTATTTTGGTTGTCTCAGAGTTTCCTAGAAGGTGACTCCACTGGTAGATCTTACCTATTATCTCATTTTTTTCCTCACATCTAGAGCATCTCTACTCTTTGGATGACTTAGTGGATCCGACAAGTGGTTGCTCTGTGGTACTGTTTTTCTGAGTTTTGGTCTTTTCCCTGCTTACATTGACTGGTTGAGGAAGTTATTTAAATGAGTCTAAAATCTCTCTAGAGAGTTCATTTCATTTTTCACTGATTGATGAGTAACCTAAAGACAGTCATTGTAAAGGATAGCAAAAGATTATCGTTCTGCTTCTTTTTTTTTCTCCCCGTAGCAGCTAAATTGAGGATAAGTAGAGGCTGAATTGAACAGAAGATATCCATTGTTGTTTTTTCACTGAGCCTCACATTAGAAGCTAAGAAAATAAAAATGTCAGAGTTGTAATATCTTCCTTTCCCTTGTGTCTCAGTCACTTTCTCTTCGCCACAATATTGGGACACAATATCTGACACCTGCAAATTAAAGGAGAGGTTTACTTTTGCTCATGGTTACAGTCCATAGTAGGCTGGCTCCTAGGCAGGATCGAATGGGCAGAGGGGCACGGTAGAAGACAGCAGCTCCCAGCACAAAAGATGGGAAACAGAGAGAGTGAAGGGAGGAGCCCAGGCCCGGGATAAATCCTGCCAGGCCATGACCCCAGGGACCTACCTCTTCCCACCAGACTCCACCTTCTAATGAGACAGCCATAAACTCATCAGGGGACTAATCCACTGATAATTATCACATCCCATGATGTAATCACCTCCCAAAAGCTCCACACAAGCACATGAGGGTTTGGGGGATCATCTAGATATAAGCCATAATGCCTTGTTAAAAGCGACTTCTCTACTGCTGTGCCGTGACATCCCCAGTTGGTCCATCAGACACAGCTCCTTAGGGTGGGGAGTGCTTCTCTCCTGGTCTCTACTGCATCCCCACTGCCTGGTGCCAAGCTCCTGACACTCGACAAAACACCAGCTTCTTCTCTCCCTCACCAACCTATCATCCTCACCCAGCACAATTTCTTACACTGGTAGATGCTCACTACATACTTGTTGAGTGAGTAGTTCAAAAATCAGGTGAAGGGCTGAGGGTGTTGCTCAGTGAGTGGCAGAGCATTTACACAGCATGTGTGAGGTCCTGAGTTCAATCCCTAGCACCAAAAAAAAGAAAAGAAAAAAATCAGGTGAGCCATCAAGCTTAATAAATAACTATCCATTAATTGATTAATGATGGAGTGGACGGATCATTTATTTCTTTGGTGCTTTTCCCCCATGTGGTGACTGAATGCAGCCAGTTATATTTAAAAATATCACCTTTTTCCTTTGTTGATATCACCACACACGTGACTTCTATACATGTAGATGTTCCAGAGGAAAATAGGGAGATTGTCGTGAACTTACCAAAGAAGACTTTACTTAATTAAACATTGATAGTTTTTAACCTTTTTGGAAAAGTAAAAATACCTAACTGAGCTACATTTAAAACTTTTTTTAAACAAGGAGAAATTTTTAATCCTGAAGAAAATAAAACAGTTTTGACTTTGATATTTTATATGCATCTTTGGCTCCTACTCTCAGCATCTGTAAAATGAGAGGTGACCAAATGCATCCTAATTTTACATATTGTAATTCTGATGCAACAAAGTGTACTTCAAAAATTATTTCATAGTTCAGAAAATGATTGGTTCTAACAGAAATTGTTAATTCATATGGTGGAAATATTTCCACGTACATCTTCCTAAGAGTGAGTACTCTTATACTCATTACTCTTTCTATTCTTTTATCCCTACATCCCTCCATCCTTCTATCTGTCCTTTAGGAAAATGGCTTCTGGCCCCCACTTGCTCAAATTCTAAACAGAAGTACACTCCTTCCGGGAGGTCACAAACAGTGAGGAAGAAGTATTTTAGAAAGGATCAACATATATTTGGAAAGAGCCTCAGGATAGAATTCAGAATACACTAAATTAAACACTTTAAATCAGAAATACAGATACAGTAAATAAATAAAGGCCTGCCCTCCTGGCAACTTACAGTTTAATTGTAGCTGTTTAATACACGGTTAATTTACAGTTTGATTCTGCAATTAACTGGAAAAGTAAATATTCATCTTTGTCTAATCTGTATTTTGCCTGTATATCATGAAAAATATTCATGATATTTTTCTTTTTGTATTTTATCAGTTATTTTTGTTGCTCTCCATCACAGATGGAATTTTTCACTGATAATTAGGGAATTCACAGAAGTGAAAATAAGTGCCATATAGTAGAAAACAATAATAAAAAGAAATGCAAAGATCTGGGGACCAGCTGACTGGAACAATTCAGTTCTAAACTGATGTTGAGTTTTGCCAAACCTGACTCACCACGGTCTGTACAACACAGTCCTCTGGGAGCATCAGCTCTTCCAGCTTGACTGTGTAAGTGAGAAATCTGCCAGAAAAGAATGGCCGCAAGCTATGCTGTTCCTCTGCTTTGCTCGTGTAGCCACCTCTGCCTGCGGGACACGGTGTCTGCGCACCACAAAGCTGAGGGGTTTAACCTGTGGGAAAGTACAAACGGGGCTGACACTCATATCCAGAACTGGGTGGTGGCTCAGAAATACCCAGAATCTCTGTGATGTTCTTTCCCTCTTGAATTGATTGGTGACACAAGCAATAAATTGGAGGTTGATCTCTGTCTCCCAGTTCATCATAGGAATTTATAACTACCTTGTGGTAGTGTTATATTTGCACCACAATAATTATTTATGCCATTTCATGACCATCAGTCTGAAAAGCATGTGCGACAATCTTCAAGGCTTCCGAAAATCTCTTTATATCTTTCAAAAGCTGGTTCAAATCTCCCAAATGTCATCCATCTTGCTGCATAGTTGTCCATCTGTCATTGGATGATCAGTCCTCTATTTTGATTTCTCCTTTTTCAAAGAGTAGATACAAACCAGAGTAACTGCGGTGCCCCCTGAGTTCTTATAGAGATTGCCCAAGGAGTTGTGTTGGCAACCCATGCCACCATCCATGGCCCACATATTCACCTCTGGGCCCTTGTCTGGGCCCATTTCCACTGACCTATCATAGCACAGTCACCTATTAAATTTTTGTTTTGCTATTTATTAAGTGTTTACTACATGTCATATATTGACACCTTATTAACATACACCATCTCATTCAATCTTTCAAAATAACTACACTATAGATGCTTCTTAGATATATGCCCATTTAATAGTTGAGAAAACTGAGGCTCAGGGAGATTAAGCCATTTGACCCAATCCTCTCAACTAGAAAGTGGCAGAATTTAGGGTGTGTCTGCTGCTCAAGTATTTGGCATGTTTAAATTAGATAAATGGAATAAATGCAAAAGAAGTCCTACCAGAATAGGATACTCCATGAAAATGAGACAAAAAAACACAGCGTGAATCCTAAAGACAAGAGGTACCAGGGGAAAAGGAATTCCCTTGACTTTCTGGCTGTTCCTTGGATAAAGCATGGCTGTAACCTGAAGCACCCTGGGTTGAAGCTCTCCTTTGGCCACTTCCTAATGGTCCTGGACAAGTTACTTGACCTACCTGACTTTCAACAAGATACAGGTGCAAATTTGGAGGAGACTTAGTAAAATGGACTCTTTTGTTAACTGTAACACATGAAAATGGTATTTATTATTTAGCCTCTTATATTGGTGTGGTCTGGACTTGCTGAGATACTGGGAAAGAAAAAGCCATTCTTGGAAGTGTTTAAACTCTGTTTTTCTCCAAACTCCTGGTCATGTGACTAGCTTTCCAGAGTCAGCTGGAAAGTAGTGGAGATTAAGGAGGACTAGTTTATCCTCTTACCCAAAGCTATTGTCTTGGTAAAATGAGAATTTATGTGCCTTCCCTCAGGACTGACACAACATGATACCATGAGATGAATTTTTATCTAGGGCATTGCAAAACACTCTACACATGCATTGAACTAAATAAAAGCTTCTGTAAGGATTTTAATATTTGGCTGCTATGCATGGAAAATATGTGTGTATTGTGTATAAAATGTAAATTTTTGCAAATTTCAAAGTCCCATTTTCATCAGTCCAGTATAATGGTTTTGGTTTGCTTTGAGTGAGCTTCATTTCTAAATATTAGTTACTATTTGGAAATGGATTTTATTTCTTTTTTCCCCCTCATATACAAACAAAATTACTCTGCTTAGAGCATTTATCACAAGTTCTCTCAAAAACTGAGCACTACCTAGCGTTGTGTTTCAGAACCTACGAAGTCTTTATGTGGTGGCATTTACTAGGTTTTCTTTTTAACTCCCTTACTTTCCCTCTCATCTTCCAGTTATTCCTTGTGGATATTCTTCAGCATCTCTCTGTAATGTTAATAAAATGCACTGTTTAGAAAATTGCCTCAGCAACTCCTCCAAATGAGCTTGATAGCGGTTTGTGGGTTGTTGAGGGAAAATCCTTTCTGTTCTGTGAAATTCTTTTCACTGTTATGATGAACTTGATTGGGAAAGCTATCCCAGTTTTCAAAGTGCAGTGTATCGTGGTTGCAGCCCTTTGATGTGATGCTCCATGGAAACTGTCATTTCTCCTCTCCTCAGAGAAATGACCTAAACCCTCTGTGTCTTTCATTCTCTATTTGAAAAACACTAGGCCAAAATCTATAGGAAATTCTATCTACTTGCTTTTTCCCTCGCTTCAAATAAATAGGTGTTTTGAAATGATCTCTGCAGTCACAAGGAAAAGTAGAATTTCAGTTTCGAAAGGTGCTACCCCTACCTGTTAGATGGGAATTATTGGAAAGCTCAGGAGGATCTTTTCAGCTGGCAAGAAAGGACCCCCCTGCTGTGCACCTCAGGAGGCTGAGAAGGATGCAGCATTGCCCTTACAGGGCTAGGTTTGTCCCAAGGCAGCCTCCATTCCACCGTCAGGAGCTGCCCTTGGCTTGGGAGGCAGAATTAGGAGGGGAGGGGAAGAGGCACTTGAGTTCTACCCAGTTTCTGAACTGTAGCAGAATATCAATAGTTATCTGTAGCTACCAGAATTTTCGAATCGAGGATGCAGACTGGACTCCAAGACACCTGATACAGCCCTTTCTCCCTTCAGTCCCTTGAGATTCTTCTCCCATTATGTAGGGCCATGACTACTAGCCCCAGGTACTTTTTGCAGTCTCTTCCAAAGAGCTTCTGTGAAACCATCTTGACACAAGTTGGATCAGGTGGCTGCACAGAGCGACCCTGAGCCTTATTGACTCTGTTGAGGAGCCCCTCCTGGGAAATGCTGAGTATTAATGTTCTTCCTCCCACCCTTAAGCTTTCTAAGAGCTACATGAATTTCAGTCCTAGCTTTCTTATTGGCTGCCATGCTAATATTCCTAGAAGGCTTGTCTTTACTATCCCTTTGACACTAATTTAAAGCCTTTCCCAACCCTTTTTTTAGTCTTCTTCAAAACCTCTTAAAATGGTCTCTCTGCCTCCTCTCTGCTTCCTTAGTGTATCCTTCATACTGCTAGCAGAGTTCTTCTCTTTAAACAGTCAATCATGTTAGGTCAGTGGGCTGTTTCAAATCCTGCAGAGGCACCTCAGGATCAAGCAAGGCTTTCCTAACCCTATGGTAAATCACATCTGCCTTGATCTCCAGCCTCTCTGAGAATTTGTACAGTCAGATTCCTGTATGAATCTAGGGGCTGGGAGAGGATGGAGAGGTTGAAGGGAAAAGGGAGAGCTCGGGCCCATCGGAAGGTGGAGAACTGCTGCTCAGTTCTGTCTCATTCTCACCCTTTAGGAAGGGAAGTGCAAAACTGATAGGTCTGATTTTCAGAGAGAGGTTAGGAATCTATTTTTTTATGTGAAATATGCTAGTTTTTAAGTGTTGAAAATTATATTTACATTTTCTTTTGAACACACAAATGGAAACACAATAAATGAATAGGCCAAATAAAACAAGAAGATGAGATGAAGCACATGGGCCATTGATGTACAGTCTGGCCCCTGCCTTAATCTACTCAAATCCAAGATTTGGCAAACTTTTTCTACCAAAAGCTGGATGGTAAATATTTTAGGCTTTACAGGCCATAAGGTCTCAGTGGTAAATACTTAACTATTGTTACTGTGTAAGAGCAGGCACACCCACAATGTAAAAGAATGAATTCCACTGTGTTCCAATAAAATTTCAGTTACAAAAGAGATAGTATGCGAGATCCGACCTACAGCCTGGCTGAAGTTTGCTGACTCTGGCCTACTCAGACTAAGACATCTGATACTTCTCTAGAGGCTCTACGCATCATTCATTTTGCTCCTTTACCTGAAATGCCTGGCTCTTTCTTGGTTGTCTATCAAGACTGAACTTAGCCAGAAACCATGCCTGAATCCTCGTAAAGCTCAGTTGTGTTAGGTGCCTTCTGGGCTCCCATTTCACCCTGAGCATTCTTACCACAATGCCCTATTACCTCTCTGACAAGACCATGATCATCTTCAGGAAGGTGCTTTCATAATATCTAACTTAATGAGCAAACAGGAATTATTGATATGTGAGTAAAATCTAGACCTCAAATTGTTGTATAAACTTATGGAGTACAGTGTTATATTCTGATGCATATATATACATGCCTTATGTACTGATTAAATCAGGGGTACTTAGTATTCCATTACCTCAAACAATTATCATTTCTTTCCTGGTAAAACATTGAATATCCTCTCTTGTGGTTATTTTGAAATATATATTACTGTTAGCTATAGTAACCCACTCTTCATTAGAACACCAGAATCCATCTCTCTATCAAACTGTAGTTTTGTACCCATTGACCAACCTCTTTTTATTTCCTCTTCCCTCCATCCTTCCTGGCCTCTGGTAACCACTATTTTCTATTCTCTACTTCTATGAGATTAACTTTTGTAGCTTCTGCATATGAAAGAGGTCATTTAGTATTTATCTTTCTTTGTCTGGCTTATTTGACGTAACAATTTCATCCTTGTCATAAATGATTAGATTCCATCCATTTTTATGGCTCTACTGTATACTATCTCATTGTGTACATATGTTATATTTTCTTTATTCATTTATCGATGATTACTTTGTTTGATTCCATATCTTGACTGTTATGTATAATGTTGCAATAAACATGGGAATGGAGATGTCTACTCAGTGCACTCGATTTCATTTCCCTCCGGTATGTACCCAGTAGTGGAGTTTCTGAGTCATATGGTAGTATTGCTTTTGAAGACCCTCCATACTGTTTTCTATAACTGCCATACCAATTACATTCCTACCGAAAATATGTAACAGTTCCTTTTCCTCTATGTCATTGCCAAAACTTGTCCTATTTTGTCTATTTGATAATAGCATTCATTCTTGCTGGAGTGAGTGAGGTAACATCTCATCACAACTTTGACTGATAATTAGTGAAATTGAGTATTTGCATGGTTCTTTTGACAAATGACTATTTTGGTCTTTAACCTATTTTAAAATGTGATTATTTTTATTCTTTTACTATTGAATTGTCTGAGTTGGTTATACATTCTGGATGTTAACCCCTTATATGTGCAGTATGAGAATATTTTTTCCATGCAGCTGGTTGTTTCTTCACTCTGTTGATTGTTTCTGTTACCATGTAGAAGCTTTTAATTTGATGTAATCTCATTTGTCTGTTTTTAAATTCCTTGTGCTTTTGAAGTCTTAACCAAAAATTGCTCTTACTGTTACGTCGGGAGGTGGACTGTGACCTGCTGTCCTGCTAGAAAATATATTTCCTGGAGATCGTAAACCCAGCTACAGTAAAGAATTAAAGAAACCAAGTTTCAATTAAGAGAAGACATTTTATTTAGAGGACAATTTATTTAAAAATGGTGAAAAGGGGGAAAAAGGAGATGATAGATAGCTACTTGACAAGTAGGGAGCATTCGAAAGCGAAATACTCATGGGCCCTTCAGTTTAGCACCCTTTTATTGAGGTTTTTCCCTTGGTTCAGCCTCGCACCTAGAGGCAATGACTGTCGGTGCCTGTGGTGCAGCCTGCAGTACCCCAGGGGACTAGGATTTTGCTGTTCCCAGGCTTCTGGGTCTGCCATGAACAGGGATGCACCTCTGAGGTGGGCTCAGGTGACTTAGCTGTCTGTTACCAGCAGAGTCCAGCAGGTACCACACTTTTGAGAAGCCATGCGTCTCACTGGGAAGCCAGAGAAGAATGGCAGAGTAGTAGCACTATCCCACTGGTAATTTTGTAACTTTGCTTGCAGCCTTAGTTCATGGGTCTATCAGGATGCTCTAATAATTCCCCCAGCAGTAGACATCAGCAGCCAAGTTTTCTGTAAATAAGCTTTATTCCCAGCCTTCCTGGTTCGCAGCACTAAAATGCCAGGATTTTTCCAGGCAGGGAGCTCCCTCTCCCTCTCCCTCTGTCTGTCTATCTCTCACTCACACACACACACACACACACACACACACACACACACACACACACACACAGAGCTGGAGACAGGTCAGCCAGCCAGCTCTTTGAGTCAAGAGCACATTCAAACCACCTTCTTCCTGGTACCCTACCTTCCCTTCCTGGCAGGGCTAGATCTGTCCGAAGGACCGCCCAAGAGCCCCAGTAGTGATCGCCTTGATCATTTTAATGCATGGATTTAAGCTTTTACAACCTTTTCAAATTTAAATTTTCTGGGTCTATGACTGTCTTTTTAAAAGCCAAGTCAAAGGCTATACTTTCTTCTTTGTCTTTAGCTTACCCCAGCACCACCACCCTCCAAAAAGAATAAAGTAAGCTTATAATTTTAAATTTTAAAAAAAAGGCTATAATTTCAGGGATCATTTCTATAGTTTATTAAAAAGCCAAGTCAAATAGTATCTAAGAGAAGACCAAGTACCTGGCCTGACACATAAAAGGTTTTTATAAATGTGGAAAGTGAATTGATAATCCTACCACCCACCAAGGCAGTGGAAAATTTCTAATATCCTAACTGTGGTTTATATCTTTCTCATACTAATAAAGCAACAAAAAAATTTTAAACTGTCCTGCATCCCTATTGAATACCATGTGAGTAAAGACAGGATCCAATTACAGCACATCCAGGGAGCAATTTCTCCTCCTTTTATTAGACAGTCAGTAATGTACTTTGTTGTCTGCTGGAGGACTATGAATTAAAGTGCCTGGAATCTGAAGAGAGCTTTGCACAGTCTATTTTCTCCCAAGCTGGGAGATTTCCCTGAATATGTGTTGTGGCTCATTAGAAAAGAGAGGCAGAAATGATTGAGAGCCCAAAGACTTATCACAGGACCAAATACACAGCTTGCCAAATGATGTGTAGCAAGGATGGGAGGGGGAACGGAATCAGAAAGTGATAAGGGCATACTACAAATGAGTACAGGGACTTGTTCAGAGTGTTCACCAGAAGCAGGAACATGAAAGTTAGCCTAGAAAATACAAGTTTTAACTCAGATGTAGTGTCCTTGTCACCAGCTTTGGTGAAGATTCCCAGAGCAAACAAAGGAAAGACCAAAAGTCATTCATGTGATGGACTGCTGCCATGAAGATAACTTGCAGGACCCAGGGAAGAAATTATAAAATTTGAATAGAAGAGAAATAGACTGTGTCCTTGGATAGGATAAATCAATATTAAAAATGTTAATTTGCCCTTGTCTTAGTCCATTTTCTGCTGCTATAATAAAATACCACACACTGGTAATTCATAAAGGACAGAGATTTCTTTGGATCCCAGTTCTGGAGGTTGGGAAGACCAGAAGCAATGTCATCGTATGGCAGAAGATGGACAGGCAAAGGAAGGCAAACTCACTTCCATAACCTACCTATCTGTGACAACTAGCCCACTTCTGTGACAATTAATGTCACTCCTGAAGGCAGAGCTTTCACAACCTAATGACTTCTTAAATTTCATATGGGTGAATAAATGAGGTACAATATCTAAAGCAACTCTGAAATCTAAAGAATAATGGAATAATATAATTATCACAATGTGGTAATAGTGTAAGAATACACAAGTCAAATAAAACAGCCAGAAATGAACAGATGCTGTCTGTGGACTATATGCACATGAATTACAAGTTTAAAAGTAGCACTGCAATTCAGACAGAAATGAGGAAGGAGGTGAAGTTGAGACATTTAGGTGGCCAATTATAAAAGACAAAATAAAGAGAAAGTTACAACTCTACCATCACACCTTACGTGAAAACAGATTACAGATTATTTTTTAATGTAATAATATACAAATATATTACATCACCAGGAATACCTGACTCACTACTTCTTAGTACCGTTAATATGCACTTAATAGATATTTATGCAAGATTTCTTGTTCATAAGATTTTTTGTGAAATTTGAGAAGTTAGAACATTTTGAAAACTCTGGTAGCCAGGGCCTTACATATATTGAAATTACAGACAGTTTCACAAATTTCTCAAAATTTTGTACTTAATTTTCTTTTCAGTAAGTTACATCTATAACTGCCAAAAATTAACCACTTGCAACTGATATCTGGGATCCCTTCTCCACATTTGTCAATTCAAAGTTGTTTTGTTTTTTTTTAAAGAAAAGGAAAAAAGCATATCTCACACCCCTTCGTTTAGACATTAATCATCTGATTCTAACCACAGCACAGCATACAGAAAGAAAGGCAATTGATCATTTTAAAAGCAGTTTGCATGAGAACATGTTTTGTATCTTTTCAGTACTTCCTGGAGTCAAGGAATCAAACTGAGAAGAGAATACAAGCCATATATTATCGGGAGGCTATTGCAATCAGCACAGCTGTTTCCAAATTGTTTGTCACATATTTCAGCCCCTGCCGTGTTATTTTTTTTCTTTTTTTCTGCATTAGGAAAAAGAATCCATATTGGTTCAATTTAGCTCTCTTAAAGTCCAAGTTTCTAAGGGAGCTCTTTAAGTAAGCTGTTTTCAAGGTAATTCCTTTTGTTTATGTTTAGTATTCAAATTGAAATCAGTGTGGCATGCTACAACATTTCCATGAGAGGTGTCCCAGAATTTACCCTCGGGAATGTATGAAAATGTACCTTGACACAAAATCAACTGAGGATTCCTGTACCTGTCATTTCAAATCAGTTCAAACTAGTTGCAGGTATTTTCATCTGTTTTGCTATAAACAAAGGGATACCAAAAAATAGACATTTGATAAATACACACAGTTCTGATGGGGAACCTTGAAATAATCTCAGAGAAGCAATTATTTTTCCGTGCTTTCAATCAGGCATCATCTACATTGTTAGTCCAACATCCTGGTCCCCAGATGCCTCTTGTAAACATACTGAAGCACAAGGGCACCACACTGCAGAACAGGATGACTTCAAGCTAGGCTGGCTCTACTCACCTAAGATTATCCCATGAGTGTGAGAGACTGTCAGAGGACAAAGGGATTACCTGGAGTTTGGTTCTCCGTTCCATACAACATTCTCTTTAATGGGCTACATCCATGCAAAATCACATTGGGTTCAGGGTTTGAGAGAAACAAGCCAAAAATGCCAAGTTTAACTCCTGTGCTTCCAAAGAGATCTATTTTTCTTCCAACTTGAAACTGCCAGTGGCAATCACCTACACAGAGTCAGAACCAACACAACTCTGCAGTAACCCAACCCACACAGATGCAGGCTGGGTTGCTGTCTTGGCTATTTGAAAAAACAAACAAACAGAACCTCAATATGTATTAGTTGAGAATTATGCTTGCCAAGATTGTTTGGAAAGACTTTTACTGGATTAAGGGCAAAAACATGTTTAAATAGAGTATTCCCCTCCACCTTATCGTTAATTTAGAATGTTTCGTGTAAAGGGCATGTGATAGTGTAAACACTTACAAGTAAACACTTATTTATTTAACCAGACCTTAACATTACATACCGTTGTCTTTATCCTCTTAATTTTTTTTTTTTTCAGTTTTAGAAAACTTACCCCTCCTCTCTGGCAGAATGACTATCTTCACTTGCATTGCCATCCTTTTGCATACATTTTAAAACTTGCTAAATTTATCTCTTCTCTATTATCTTGAATCTCTTCTTCCGTATCCTTTTTTATACAGTCTTTCAGATGTGTCCATATTTCTCCCTTTTTAAACAATACTTTTACTTGTCTCTACTGTCTAATTTTGTTATTGATGTATTTTTCTTCTCTTTTTCATCACCAAAGCTAATCAATGAGTTGTACTACTCTACCTTCTCACTTTCCTTCTCACTGTCCTTCTGAACGCCTACAAACCAGCTTCCATCCCATTGTCTCTACTAAACCTGCTTCTTTCCTCATTTTATTCTATTCAAACAGCGTCTTCTAAGAACTTGGCTTCCTTCTGCTCTGAAGCTTCAAGAAATGCTTAACTTCCTTGTTAGGGGTTTCTCACTTCCATTCTTTCCAGCTCTTCACTAACCTAGATGGCCATCTGCCTTTTCAAAGACCTTTTGTACACTGTCTTACTGCTTCTCTCTTTTGATACTCAAGAGTGAATGAGCTGTATTTCTCTCTTGATTCTTTTTCCCTTCAACAACTTACCAATTCTCATAGTCTTACACGTACCCTTTCAATTTCATCTATCTTATGGAATATTTTCATGGCGCACATCCTTTAATAGATTTCACCAAAGGCAATGTAAAGATGACTTTTTTGAGATATTGCCTGGTGAACATGGCTTATTTCCCCTTCATGATTGGAATGATACTTTGGCTATAGAATTCTAGGTTAGAAATCACATTACCTTAACATTTTTAGGCCATGTCTCCATGTCTTCCAGCTTTCAGGGCTGCTTTCAGAAATCTAGTGCTGTATGACCTCTGTCCTTTGTTTATTGTCTATCTCTTAAAGAATCACTAGGATTTTTATCTTTATCCCACTCTTTTTTAAATCCCATAATACCATGCCTTGGTCTAATGCTCTTTTGCATTCATTGTGTTTTGTAATTAGTGGACTCTCCAATTTAGAAACCCCCATCTTTTTTTTTTAACCAAGAACATGTATTGGTACATTGTATACATAATGATCACATTCATCACAGTTATTTTGTACTTGTACATGATGTATCTTGGTCCCCCCCACAGTTCTCCACTCCTCCTTTCTGCTCCCCTCCTTTCCTATTTACAGCACGTTTATTTACATTTTTTCCCTTTACCCTTTCTTTCCTTTTTCCCTTCCTTCTTTTCCCCCCCTCCCTTTCTAGCTCTCCTCTCTTTCGAATATTATCTTCCTTTTATATAATATGTATTATACCTCTTTGTCTTTATTCACACTATGGTTATCCATATCAAAGAAACAATTCAGTGTGTACCCATGAGTGTCTCATTTATTTCACTTAAGAGTACGTTCTCAAGGTGCATCCATTTACCTACAAATGTCTCTAGTTTATCCTTTTTTATGGCAAAGTAGTACTCTACTGTGTAGAAAAACCACGTCTTCTTTAGTTGTTGCGCATTTAGATTGTTGCCAAAACTTAGCTATTACAAATTGTGTTGCTATGAACATGGTTGTCCATATATCACTGTGGTATGATGATTTTAATTCTTCTGGAAAGATACCAAGCAGAGAATCACTGGGTCAAATAAAACCTCTAGTCATACTTTTTTGAGGAATCTCCACATTGATTTCCATAGTGGCTGGACCAATCTATATTTCCACCAAGAGTGGAGGAGGGTTCCTTTTTCCTTACAGTCCCATCAGCATTTGTTTTTGGTTGATTTCTTGATAATTGCTGTTCTTTCTGGAGTGAGATGGATCGTAGCATTGTTTTGCTTTGCATCTCTTGAATGACTAGTGATGTTGAACACTTTTTCATGTAATTATTTGCCATTTTTTTATTTTTTCATTTGAGAAATGTTTATTCATTTCAGATACCCATTTTTGGATCGGGTCTTAAATTTAGGGGGGTGATTTTTTTGAGTTCTTTCTATATTCTAGATGTTAGACCTTTTTCTGAGGGACAGATGGCAAAAAATTTTTTCCCAGTCTGTACGTTTTTGCCCTGCTCTATTGGTGATTTCTTTCACTGTGCAAAAGCCTTTTAATAGGATGTGGTCCCAAGCACTAATTATATTATTTCCCATGCAGTCTGGGTTCTGTTCACAAATTTTTTTCCTACCCTTATGTCTTCGAGAGTTCTTCCTGTTCTATTCACCAGTAGATTTAGTGTTTCCATTTTAATGTTTAGATCTTTGACCCACTTCGATTTTAGTTTAGTATGTGGTGAGAGACCTGTGTCTAGTTTTACTTTTTGGCACGTGGCAAGCCAGTTTTTTCAGCACCATTTGTTGAAATGACTATCTTTCTTCCAGTGAGGGTGTTTGACTCCTTTGTCAAAGATGAGGTACTTAAGTGTGTTTGGTGTTGTTTCTGTATCTTCTAATCTATTCAGTTAATCCTTGGGTCTGTCTTTTTGCCAGTACCATGCTGTTTTTCTCACAGTAGCTTTATAGGATAGTTTCAGGTCAGGGATTGTGATGCCCCCTGCTTTGCCCCTATTGCTCAGGATTGTTTTTGCTATTCTTAGTCTCTTCTGGTTCCAGATGAAATTCATGATTGTTTTTTATAATTCTGTGAAGTATATTAATGGTATTTAGATTGGAATTGCATTAAATCTGTATAGTAATTTAGGAAGTATGGCCGTTTTCACTATGTTGGTTCTGCCTACCCAAGAACACAGTATATCTTTCCATTTTCTGATATCCCTTTTAATTTCCTTTTTTGAGTACTGTAGTTTGCGATGTAAAGATCTTTTAGTTCCTTTGTTGGATAGATTCCGAAGTATTTCATTTTTTTGATGTGATTGTGGGAGGAATATCTTCTGTTATTTGTTTCTCCATGAGTTTGTTATTTGTATATAGGAATACTATTGACTTTTGGGTGTTGACTTTGTGTCCATCTATGCAACTGAATTTAGTTATTAAATCTAGAAGTTTTTTGGTGCAATTTTTGGGGTCTTCTATGTAGAGTATCATGTTGTCTGCAAATAATGATAATTTAAGTTCTTCCTTTCCTATCTTTATTCCTTTTATTTCTTTCTCTTGCCTGATTGCTCTGGCTAATGTTTCTAGAATGATATTGAATAATAGTGGTGATAGTGGTCAGCCTCGTCTTGTTCCAGATTTTAGTGTGAAAGTTGCCAGTTTCTGACTGTTTAGTGTGATACTGGTCAATGGATGGTCATAGATGGCTTTTATCAGACTGAGATATAGACTATCTATTCCTAATTTCTGTAGAGTTTTTATCATGAATGGATGTTGGATTTTGTCAAATGCTTTTTCTGTATCTATTGAGATGATCATTTAATTTTTGTCTTTGATATAGTGCGTTACATATATTGATTTGCATATGTTGAACCATCCCTGCATCTGTGGAATGAATCCTGCTTGGTCGTGGTGTATTATCTTCTCCATAGTTTGTTGCACTCTGTTTGCCAGTATCTTGTTGAGAATTTTTGCATCTATGTTCATTAGGGAGATTGGCCCGTAGTTCTCTTTTTCAGGTGGATCCTTTTCTGGTTTTAGTATCAGGGTAATGCTTGCTTCCAGGAATGACTTTGGAAGTACTGCTTCCTTTCGATTGCATTAAAGAGTTTGAGGAATAGTGCTATTAGATCATCTCTGAATTTCTTGAAGAATTAAGCAGTGAAACTATCAGGACCTGGGGTTTTCTTTGTTGGTAGGTTTCTAATTACCTCTTCAATTTCAATGGCTGATATTGGGTTATTTAGTATTCTTCTGTCTTCTTGATTCAGTTTTGGTAGTTCATATGTTTCTAAGAATATGTCCATTTCTTCAGTGTTTTCCATCTTGAGTATAGGTTCTTGAAGTAGGTGCCAATGATCCTTTGGATTTCCATAGGGTCAGTTGTGAGTTCACTCCTTTCATTTTTTATTGCATGGATTTGTGTCTTTTCTTTCTTTCTTTTTTTTTTTTTTTTTTTTTTTTTTTTTTTTTTTTTTTTTTTTTTTTTTTTTTTTTTTTTTTTTTTTTTTTTTTTTTTTTTTTTTTTTTTTTTTTTTTTTTTTTTTTGGTAAGACTGGCTAGGGGCTTGTCTATTTCGTTTAGTCTTTCAAAGAACCATCTCTCTGATTCACTGATTCTTTGTATTTTTTTTTAGTCTCAATTGCATTAATTTCAGCTCTGATCTTAATAATTTCCTCTCTCCTACAAGCTTTGGGTTTGATTTGTTCTTTTTCTAGACGTTTGAGGTTCAACATTAAGTTGTTCATTTGAGCTTGTTCTGTCTTCCTGATGTGGGAGTTCAACACAATAAACTTCGCTCATAACACTGCTTTCATTGTATCCCATAGGTTCTGGTTTGTTGTACTGGCATTATCATTTAAGAGTATAAATTGCTTAATTTATTCTGTGAACCAACTGTTGTTCAGAACGATTTTGTTTAGTTTCCATGCGTTAATGTGGTTTTTTTGGTTTCTATTGTCATTAATTTCCAGTTTCATTGCACTATGGTCTGATAATATGCATGGGATAATCTCAATTCCCTTACATTTATTTATGTATGCTTTATGAGCTATTATCTGGTCTATTTTGGAGAACAACCCATGTGCAGCTGAGAAGAATGTGTATTCTGTTGTTGTGGGGTGGAATACTCTGTAGACATCTGCTAAATCCATTTGTTCACAGATTTAATTCAGTTCTGATATTTCTTTGTTAATTTTTTGTCTAGTTGATCTGTCTATTTGTGACAGTGGGGTATTGAAGTCTCCCGTTATAATTGTGTTAGTGTTTATTTGATCTTTCCTGTTCCTTAATATTTGTTTTATGTAGAAGGTGCACCAATATTTGGTGCATAAATATTAATGATTGTTTTTTCTTCCTCTTGGAGTTTTCCCTTGAGAAGTATGTAATGACCTTCTTTGTCCATCTTGATCAGTCTTGGTTTGAAGTTCACTTTGTCTGAGATTAGGATAGCTACCCCAGCTTTTTTCTGGGTTCCAGTTGCATGAAATACTGTTTTCCATCCTTTGATTTTCAGTCTATGAATTTCCTTTTGGGTTAAATGTGTCTCTTGTATGCAGCATATTGATGGATCTTGTTTCTTGATCCATTCTGCTAACCTGTTTCTTTTGATTAGTGAGTTGAGACCATTTACATTGATAGTTACAGCTGTTATGTATTGACTTATCTTAGTCATAGATCTTTTCTGTTGTTGGTTCTGTGTTTCATCTCAGTTTAACTGCTTGTCTTACCTGGTGGGTTCTTTTTTTTAGTGTCCTTGTAACTATAGTTTCCCTTTTTGTTTTCTATGATATCCTTCAAAATATTTTGTAGAGGTGGTTGGCAGGTCATAAATTTCTTCAGTTGTTCTTTGTCTTGGAAGTATCTTATTTCACTGTTGAATTTGAAAGATAGTTTGGCTGGGTACATCAGTGTGAGTTGGAGATTGTTTTCTTTTAAGGCTAGAAATATTTTGCTCCAGGCTTTCCTTGATTTAATGGTTTGTGTTGAGAAGTCCATTGTGATTCTGATGGGTTTACCTTTATAAGTGATTTGGTTTTTTTCTGTAACAATTTTCAGTATTCTATTCTGTTGTCGAGTTTCTGGAATCTTGATTATTATATGTCTTGGCATAGATTTATTTTTGTCATGGGTAATTGGAGTTCTATATGCCTCACTTACCTGTATGTCAAGTTCTCTTTTCATGCTTGGGAAATTTTCTGTCATTACTTCTGTAAATAATCTTTTTTGATCCTTTGCACTGTCCCTTGTGTTTTCATTCATTCTCATCACTCTTATAGTGTTCTTCTTTGCATCATCTTCCAGCTGTTGTAGTGATTTTTCGTAGTCTCTAGCTATTTTTAAGAGGTCTTTCTTTTCATTGTCACTAATTGCAGACCTGTCCTCTATGTCTGAGATTCTATTCTCTCTTTCATTTAATCTACTGTGTATACTTTTGAGAGGGTTTTTGATTTCTTGAATATCTGTTTGAATCTCTTTTATGGGTTCCTTTTCTTTACTAAGTTGAATGTTCGAGTTTTCCATCGATTTTCTAAGTGCCTCTGTTTTTTTATCTGTGTCTACTCTGAATTCACTAAGCAGGTCTTTCATTATGATTGTCATCTTTTTTTTAACTTGGGCAATTATTTCTCTATAGCCTCGCCTATCTGTTTTTTTGTTTTTATTTTTATTTTTTCTTTTAATTTCTGCTGCTATTATTTCTGAGAGTTTGGTTGAGTGTCTTCTGACTTCCTCTATGTCATTGTCCTCTGATTTGTTCTGGGTGGGCTGGGGGGTCTTGGGTTGTGTTTTACTTCTGTGTCTTGTCATTTTCTTTGTACACATATATATTTTCCCCTTTTAGTTTCTCCTCCGTGTTGATTTTATATTTTGTTTGTGGGAGGTAATGTTTAAACAAGGATCAATGCTTTCCTAGGAAAAGTCTGTTCTTACAGTGTCTTCTAGGTATATGCAGTTCTTGGCTCTTGTGTCTTATATGTCTCCAGAACTTCCCTCAGTGACATGGGTATGGTAGGCTCTGCTAGGTATTGGTGACTTGGAAAAGGGAAGGAAAAAGAAAAGAAAGAAAAAAAAAAATGAGAGAACAAGACAGAGTCAGCAGTGTCTTCAGTCCTAGATCTTTCCCACATTCGTGGATTTTGACCCCCCTGGAAGCAGGCCCAAGACCTGCAACGAAGTCGCCAGTGTGTGGGGCAGGGCCCACGCTGGTCCAGGGCACAGGAGCCCAGACAGGCCCAAGACCTCTAAACCCCCATCTTTCAATGTGAGAAATTTTCCGATACCATTTCTTTGATAAATCCCTTTTTTCTCTCCTCTTTTTATTGAACCCACTTATTAAAGATAATGGACCAACTAATATAATCATCTTATCTCATCTTTTCTCTTCTATTTTTTAATTTTCTGTATCAAAATATTTATCTACTGAATGATCACTCTATCATCTATCAAAATAAATACTGTATGAGTGATTGTCTTAAAGTAAATGGTCCCATTTTAAAATTTTCATTTCAACTCTGTATATTTTATTTCTAAAGCCTCTTTAATTTTGTGAATTTTTAATTTTCTAACCTCCTATTTCTTTTTCATGAATACAATATCATTTGCCTCTGAGAATATTGATAATAGTTTTTGGGAAAATATTGGTGCCTTAAATTGTATTTTTTTTTTCCCTGCAGATTCTTTTTTCCCTGTCTTCTTGTTTTCTTACCTTTTCTTTCTGATCTTTGTGGAGAGGCTAGGCAGAATATCCTTATTTAAGACTGAGTGGGAAAAAAGTCACTAGAAGTGGGCAAGTTCTGGGCCAGTAAACTGGTGGGCCTCATTTTAGAACAGTTGTGAAGCCTGGCCTTTATTTGGGGATGCCTCCAGATCCCAGTATCTGCAAGCCAGTGTGTTTCTCCAGAGTATTTTTCAACTGGGAGGTGTGAATTGAGTGTCATTGTTCAAGGAGTCCCATAGGGAAATGGATCTAGCACTTCTCACAATTAATTCCATGGCTTTTCACTTCACATCACTTACCTCTGTTCAGGGTTGCATCCCCTGAAGTCCCCAGCCAGGAGCCTCCTTGGTTCAATTTTTCAGAGAGTGAAGCCTCTGAGGTAGGATGTGTGGTACTGGCTGGGTCTTCAGAGAAATATACTGGATATTTTAAATGGCATAACAAGGTCCATCTAGAAAAATAAACATTCGACAATAACAAAGAAAATTCAGAGAGTTGTGAGTAATGCCAAGAAATGAGTTCTACTAGCTACTAAAAGGTACTATGAAGCTCAGCCATCAAAGTTTGTTGCTCATGAAGCAAAATCCCGGCACATATATGAAAAAGTAGAATTAAAAGAAATACAAAGAAATACATGTGGGAATTTTGAATATGATTAAAGTACCTTTTCGTATCTGTAAGGAAAAGATGAGTTGAATGAAAATATTCATTACAACTTCGTTTATAGTAGCAAAAAATTAAAAACAAACTACATGTCCATCAGTATAGAGCTGATTTAAAAAAGGTAATAACAATATAACATTTTCACTGTTCTTAAAAATGAGGTATATCTATGTACTCTCATTTGGAAAGATATTTCATATAAGTTAAATTAAAATGCAATTTAATGAATTATATACAGTGTTACCTAATAGCTATTCTTTAAAATAAAAAAGAAAAGAAAAGAAAACACACTACTGCGGTGGTACATGACTGTAATACCAGCTCTCTGAGAGGCTGAGACCAGAGAATCACAAGTTTAGTGCCTAGACAATTTAGCGACTTGGTGAGACACCATATCAAAATAAAAACTAAAAAAGAGTTGGGAATGTAGCTCAGTGTGAAGGCCCTGGATTCAATCCCCAGTACTGCTAAACAAAAAGCAATATATATTTTCTCATCATACACAAAATATATTTGTAATTCAATACAGAGAGGCATAAGAAATATTAACAGTGCTTACTTCTGGGAGTAGAACATGGGGTTGGAGAAGGAAGAAGAATCATTTTTCACTTTATATTTTCTATACTGCCTTTTGTTTTTTCATTTTTCTCTGTGAGAATATATATTTTGCATTGTCTTAGTTACTCTTCTTGTTGCTGAGACAAAATACCCAACACCCACAAGTTAAAGGAAGACAGGTTTATTTCAGCTCACAGTTTGCAGAGGTTTCAGTCCATAGTTGGCTGGCTCCAAGGCAGGGAAGAATGGCAGAAGGCACCTCAGAGGAGAAACAGTCCCTGCCAAGGCAGGCAGAAAACACAATCATCCATCAGTGACACAAGCCTGCCTTCCATCTGTCCCTTTGTATTCCATGTAGGCTTCAAACCTATTGATAGGTGCCACCCACACCCAGGGTGGGGATTACATTATCCACACCCAGAACTATGCCATTTAGTTATCACGTGCTCTTAATTCCAGTTTCACACACCCATGATCCAGCCACCTCCCAAAAGCACCACCTGTAAGTGCATGAGGCTTTGTAGAGACATCTAGATACAAACCATAACATGCATAGATAAAATCCTGTAACACCATTGCTACCCTGCTGCCCCAATACTAGATTGTATAAACAGTTTTAAATGTAATTGAAAAAAATACTGCTTCTAGGCTGGCCTACTGTATAGCAAATCAGTCCATGAACTCAGATTTCTTCAAAATTGTCTTCATTCCACATCTTTGTCTTGGCCAAATCCAAGTATCAATAATTATTTATACAAAACAAAACAAATAATGTTTTGGGTTTTTTTTTTTCAACTTTCAATCTTTAAATGCAATCATTTAAAGAATTTGGAACTTGCTTCCCTAAATTGTATTTACTTATCCTGTAGAAGCATGAACATTTCTCAGATTGCTGTTCTCTTAGGTCATTTTGTATGGTTGCAGCAGATATGTACATAGAACAATCTGATTTATAGAGCACCACCCACAAAAGACCCAACAAGCCATGTTCCATCATGACAACTGGAAAATTGTCTATTTGAATTTCTTTTGTTCTAGAGAAAAGAAAACTTTTCAAATAATTCAGCTATTTAGATAAAAAGCACATACCAATCACCCAGAATTTTTTCTTTTTAAAAAAATTTTTTAGTATATGTTTGTATACATATTAATATACTCATCATGGAGAATTTGTACAGACACCTTTTTACTTCCCTTTCCACTCCCTGCCCTCCCTTCTCCCCCATTCTTAGACACCTTCTCATCTCTGCAAAGTTACCCAGATTTTAAAAAGAAAATTCAAGATTTTTTAAAAGAATAAAATTTCCTCTTGTCTCCCTCCACCTAAAACCTTTCTCCCTGTATTTAACCATATCCTAACATCAGTGAAAGCACTTCCCAACCAAGTTTTTCTTTCGTATGCCCTGCGGCAATCTGTACTATACTTACAAACAATATATAACACATTTCTATATCATTAAAATATGCTCAAATGATATATTGTGCTTATTGGTTTCATTTAGATTACATTGTTCTACAAGAAGCAGAAAAGGCCTTCTTAAGGTATTAAATAATTAAGAACATTATTTCTCACATAAAACAAGTCTAGTTATGAAAAGATGGTCCAGTGGTGTCCACTGCTCACTTATGTTATCAGAAAAGATGACGTCGTGCCATCCTGCTCCACATCCTGGTGTGTGACTTTCATCTGCTGCTTATAAGTTGGCCACTAAATTCCACAAGTTTACATCCTAAAATAGAAGGTAATGGATGAAAGCCTTTTCCTTGTTAAGTTTTATCTTTTTATTTGGAAAGGAATAGATGCCCAAAGATGTTCGATACATCTTATTGGCTGAACTGGTGTTCCCTTGCTGTAAGAGAGGGCAAGATGTTGAATATTAGCTCTTCAACAACTTTAATAGAGAAAGTCATGGGGAGGAAAGGAGGCAGTGAATGATTTTTAGGTAGCCAGTCAAGATATCGCTATGTTATCCTCTTGCAACTTGTTTTTCCCATTCACTGTTATGTTTTTTACAACTTATCTAGATTGGTAATTCTAGCTATAACTCATTCAAGCTAACTGCTGTATAATATGTCATGATATTTTCTGCACATTGTATTTATGTGTACATTTTCCTATTAATAGACATTTAAATAGTGACTATTATAATCATTATTACAAAATGCCATGTGGGTATTGCTCTTTGTATTCACGTGCGAATTTTACATACATAATGTGTATAATACAATATATAATATATTACATAAATTACATATATATGTGTGTATTATGAACTACAACACATTTAAGCCAGGGATTGGAGACTGAGGCAGGAAGATTGCAAATTTGAGCCCAGCCTGGAAAGAACTTAGCAACTTAATAAGACCTCTCAAAATAAAAAATAAATGTAATTTTGAAAGAGCATGGAGAGACATCTCAGTATAGAGTGTAAGCCCTGGGGTCAATCCCCAGTACCCCCCTAAAAAAGAAAGGAAATTAAAAACTCACAAATTTAAAACATAAATCACAATTAAACATTTAAATTTATATACTTACATACCTATTTTTTATACATATGAATATATCTCCTATTTTGTGTGTTCTATATAACTGATTTTTTCTATGCTTTTTTTTTTTTTTTTTGGTGCTAGGGATTGAACTCAGGGCCTTGTGGTTGCTAGGCGAGCACTCTAACCACTTAGCTAAATCCCCAGCCTTTTCTATGCTTTTTGTTCTCTCCTTTCCTGCTTTTATTAGACTGAATTCTTTCTGGCCCTTTTGTGATCACTGGTGTAATATAGTACAGAATTTCCTGTTAGTTCTTTCCATTATTTTATTGTTCTTAGATTATAGCAGATATAATTAACAATGTTTGAAAAACATCTCTAGCTTTAACGATTTCCATTCCTTCCATCATTCAGGTCATTGTCTAGTTTTGTAGCTCCCCATCATTCTTTAACATTCAATTGTAAATAAGGAGTGCGGAGGGGGTGAAGGGAGGGGAGGGGAACAGAAAAATGAAGCAGTAAGATGTATCATGTACAGGTACAAATCCCCTATGATGAATGTTATCACTATGTACATGTAAAATGTACCATTAAAATAAAATTTTTTAAAGATCAGTATTATTTTTACAGTTAGTACTTATTTTAGTTTCTGCAGGCTTAACAATTTCTTAGCATTGCCTTGTGCACCTACTCTTTTCTCTGTGTTCAGCTCTCTTCTTTCTGCAGCTTTTCCTTTGGTGATTCTCTTAATAAAAATAGTTGTATGATTTGTAAATTATCTCAGTACTATTAATTTAGCAGTAAATTATTCCTCTTTGGCTTAAAAATAATCTATGTTGTCCTCACTTTTAAAGGATTGCTTATTTGGGTATAAAATTTAAAACTGACAAACATTTCTCTCACAATATTGGCGATATTAGATAATTTTTAGATATTTTTGTTATTAGTTAAAAATATAGTCTATAATTGTTATGATTTACTTTTTTTGTAGCTAATCTAGGTTTTGCTTACAGTTGATACTTTGTTTTTGTGTACTTTTGCTATGGCAAGTCTGTGTCTTTTATTTATTCCACTCAGAATTCTTTTAGAATGTTGCCTCTTTCAACTGTCTTTCTTCTGAAACGCCTATTAGTTATATATGCTGGATCTTTACCAGTTATTCTGCATAACCATTAACACCCCCCACGCACACCATTTTTCTGGATGATTCTTCAAATTCTCTTTTCTTATTCTCTTTTGAGCTGTATCAGCTGAGTTTTTAATTTTATTACCTATGCTTTTCTTTCAAGATTTTGTTTTTTTTTTTTTAATTAGCTGGACTAATGTTCTTTAGTTGCATTTTATATTTAATTTCATAATACCTTAAATCATTTTAAATGTAGTTATTTTAGAGGAATTTTCAGCTTGTACTCTTTAATCTTTATAATACTGTTCCTTTCTTTTTAAAGATCTTTTAAAATTTTCAGTCTTTCTCATAGTTGTTACTTTTTATATTATTTATATTGTTAAAAATTTTTGTGAAACAAAGTTAGAATGCAAAAGGAACAAGACTTGTCTATATGGTTCTTTGGGCCAGCTAATCTTTCATGAGGTTTTGTTGTGTTTTGTTTGTTAATAGCATCAAGTGGTGTTTATCATTCTAGCTGTGAGTTTCCCCTTTGTTTATTACCCACGGATTTCTGCCCCTTTGAGTCCAGCTATGGGTTTGAGACATTGTAAGACATTGTGATGGTATGTGTATGGTATATATATGGTATATGTGTGTGTATATATACATATATGTGTGTGTGTGGTATATATAAGGTATATATATATGGTACATATATATGTATATATCTACATACACTAGTATAGGAAAAAATTTGGCAATTCTGTTAGTTGTTGGAAGCTTCTCTAATGACTTTCTGAGGATGTGTGACTTGCTTAGCATTGCTTTGTACACCTTTCAGCACTGAATGATGTCATAAGATCCATGAAAGTTAGTGGTCCTAAAAGTACAATTTTTTTAAATGTACAATGTGCCAAAGATAGTGTCTGCTAATATGATTGTCTAAATTGATGTCACATCCCATGTGGAGATACACTTTGTTAAGTCCACACAGTATTTGAATCTTTTGTGTGAGGTGCCAATATTTTAAAATTGGCAAATTTTACATAATTCTTCAGATTTTCAGTGTCTTTTATAAACAAACAAGTAAAACTATCCAGAAAGTCAGTGGTCCGGCTGCAGATCTGGGCCTCCTGCATGAGCAGCTGCTGGTCCAGTGGATCGCCTGACTATCTTGGTTCCACAGTTTTTACCTCTACTTTATATGTGCAGCCTCACAGGGACCTGAGTTTACAACTTCAGGTCTAAAGATTAGAAAGACTTACAATGCCATCCAATAAATCACCATAAAGATTCTAATAACTATGCAGAGGGCGAATTAATCTGCTTAGCCGCTGAATGTTTTAGCATGCAGGCACTTCTCTAACACACTGAGGTCAGGATGCTGAGCCTGCTCAGCTGGTGTGCTCCAAAGAAAACACATCTATCCTGGGGAATGATGTGAGGTTCTGTACAGAAGACATGTAGACCTGTTGTAGTAACTGTAAACAGCATGGGTCCAGTGTGGTTAAGACTAGTAAAAAAAAAAGGGGGGGGCTTTTTCTTCTGCTTTGTATTGGTGTATTTGTCTTTTTCTGAACTTCATGGTCTCTTTAAAAGCAGAGCCTCCAGCACTCTCTCAAACTCTTGTTTTAATCAGTGGGGGGCCTCATCAGTCATCTGGCAGGACCTGTAGGTGGTGCAGAAGAACGGGCAACTGAAATGAATAGATACTCCTCAGAGGAAGTATGAATGGCCAATAAATACACTTAAAAATGTTCGACATCACAGGCCATTAGAGATGTGCAAATTAAAACAAAATTGAAGTACCACTCCAGAAAGAACGGCTATCATCAAGAAATCAAATAATAACAAATGCTGGGAGGCTATAGGGAAACAGGAGCTCCTCTACATTGTTGGTGGGAATGGAAACTACTACAACCACTATGGAAATCGGTATGGAGATTCCATTTGACCCAGCTATTCCCCTTCTAGGTATCTTCCTGGAAGAATTAAAGTTATCATGCAGTGATACATACATACCTGTGTTTATAGCAGTACAATTTATGATAGCTAAATTTTGGAAATGGTCTATGTGACCATCAACAGATGAATAGGGAAAGAAAATGTGGTATTTATGCACAATTGAGTACTACTGTGCCATAAAGAAAGATAAACTTCAGGTATTCGTAGGTTACTTGATGAACCATGAGACCATAATATTAAGTGAGTATATCAGACACACAAACTTAAATATTGCATGCTTTTTCTTATAAGAGAAACAAAAAGACATAAATAAAGACGAACATAAAAGATAGATAATAAGAGGTACAGAGATCTTTTTCAAATGGGAAGGAGAACAAGAGATGGAGGGAAGTGAAGAAAAAAGGATGGAAAAAGAAAGAATTGAACTAAAAATGGAAATAGAGTTTTTGCGAATGGGAAGGGAACCAAGAGTAGGAAGGCACAGGGGGGAATAGGAGGAGTAGGGGAAGAAAGAATTAAGATGTACAATGTATACGTACAAACTCCCTACAATAAATGTAATCATTACGTATTGCAAACATGTGCTCATAAAAAATAAAAATATAATTGGACATGTTTCTGTTTCCAAATATTCTTTCCAGTTTTGCAAAAATTCAACAGTATCACACCTGAATGTGAATCCTGCAAACTCTAACTAAATAGCTTTATTATTCCTGTTAGGTTAGCTAGTTACTTTATTAATTTGATCTGTTCTAATGTGGAAAAGTAGCCTTTATTTTGCTCCAGCCCCTTCCATATAAATTGTGTGCCCAAGTACTCAGAGGCATATTAATTGTTTTTAATTTGCGCCCCATGTACTTACACCTCTGCCCCACGCCTCACTTTACCTACACTAAACTTCTGACCGTTTCCTGGACAACTCTTGTTCTTCCAAAGCTCTAATGGCAGCCTATTCTCCTTCATCAGGCTCAGGTCTGATTGCTGTCCCAAGTCACCAGTCCTTTTCTCTCATCAGCACTTGCATGCTGTTTTAGTCACTGGTCTTTATAGTTGGTTTCCAACATAGCTGTTTGCTATTCAGCTTTTAGTTTAAGAGCAAGCTCCATTTTTTAACTTATTCATTTCTGTATTTCCAGAGCTTAGCACTCTGCTTAACATGCAATAGATGCTTACTAAGTTCACTGTATTCAAATTGATCTTAATTATTTGTACAAGGACTTGATCTACTTTACAGGGCTCAGGAATATTTATTTCAAAAAGGAAACTAAAAGTAAAAGACAATAAGGCATATCTTAAACAAAAAGTCTGTATCGAGAACAAATTAGATACCTAATGGAGAACTAGTTTCGTTAAGAGCCTCCTGGCAAGAAAGTAAAAAGGAAATGCATCTGTTTACATGGCTCTCCAGACCTGTTAGAGAAGATACACAAATCATCAGTACTGGGCTTTTTAATTTTTTTCTGTTGTTGTACTCCAGAATAAATAAGGCATGGAGTGAAATCAAGAGCAAGATTCTTGATTATGGACCTTTGAAAGACAAAGAAGAAGTTATCAAACAGAACTTCTAAAATCCATTCCTTCATAAAAGCTGAAAGTAAAGCAATCATTCCTAACTGAATAAAGCCACTGGTATGTATAATAGTTCTGTAAAGTTGTTTCCTAATCAACTGTGAAACAAAGATGGAATTTAAGTAAGTATCAGTTATTTACTGCTATGTAACAAATTACCCCACATCTTTTTTGCTTAATATAGCAGATACCTATTATTTCAATTTCTGAGGGTCCTCTTCAATCAAGTAGCTCTGATTCAGGGTCTCTCATGAGGTTGCAGATAAGCTGTTGGTCTGAACTGCAGTATTTGCAGATCTAATGATACGGAAGGATTTACTTCAAAGTTTGCTCACATGGCTGTTATTCAAAATCTTCATTCAGTTTCTTGCCAAACAGACTTCTTGACAAGGCTCTATAAGACTTGGCTTCCCCAGAGAGAACAGGAGAAATATTGAGACAGTGTGAGAGAGTGAGAGAGGAACCAAAATGGAAGTGGCAGTGACTTTTCTTTTTGGCAGTTCTAGGGAGGGAACCCAAGGCCTTGTCCCGTCAGGCAGGTGCTTTACCACTGGTCCATATCCCCAACCCATGTGATGATTTCTAAATCTAATCTCGGAAGATCTATTGTCATATTCCATTGGTCATACAGATCAACACTGGGGTGATACGAGAGGGGACTAAATATATACATGGTGTGAATTCCACGTGTCAGAGAGCACTGAAGGTCATCTTGAAGACTAGCTAGCACACTAACCTGAAAGAAAGTTTGCTTCTCATACATTTTAGATGATCCTTTTAAAATCACATATGTGAACCCTTTTAACTGCTGGATAAAGAGCATGCAGAACTGACTTCTATGGGTAGAAGTAAATACTTCCGCTACTGATCAGTGATAAATATATATACTTCTCTAATCCTAGGAGACAAATGTACCTAGACCAACTAGTGTGAAAAATTGTGGCCCTGAATTAAGTATTTTTCTCATCTTTGCATTGATAAAGTCAGTAGTTTCCTAAAAAAAAAACAATACACTTGAGTACTTAAAATAGCTTGAGATTGCAGATTTTTGCACATGCAATGTGTAAGAGGAAATATTGGCTTTAAGCTCACATGTGGTTAATAGCATTCTCACAAGTCTTGGCAATGCCGTTTCAAATGTCTGATTCTCAGTAGGACTGCATTCTTAAAGGGACAGAGCTAAAACTGAATGAAGGGAAAGGGCTCCTTTGGGGAAGGCCACGCCTTATTATCCCCCATCTATACAAGAAGATTAAGAAACTCACCCAGTATTACAAGATAAGCATTAGATATCATATTCATCCAGGAAAAAACCAAAGTCAACCCTTCTCACTCGACACTACATATCTAATTCCCCACTTGTGCTTGCATTTCCTATAGCCATGCTAGTAACAAATTATTCAGTAACTATTATTAAATAGAGTTTAAAGAATATTTTTAAGTATTAAGACTTTCTGACAATGAAAAAATTGCTAAAATAAACTCAGTCCTTTTAAAGGCAGCTAGTGAGTATTTTGAGCAACTGAGCTGATACAGCTGGCCTGCCTCAGTGGAGAGAGCTTCTTAAGAGGCAGATTTTAAGATCTCATGTCGAGATCTTGAAAGGTGTTGGACTAGAGTCCTTGGGCCTGAGCCAGAGACCAGGCTGAGGTCAGGCCCACGCACAGGAAGGGGCCCTTTGCTCCAGACCCAGCTACGTGCAGTTAGGCTCGAAGTGAGCAAGCTAGAAACTTGCCAAAGCAAAATGCTTCAGCAGACTGCCTCTCCCCAATGTTGGCTGTTTTAAAACATCAAATAGTAAGGCAACAAAGTAAACTTTTTAAATTTGTGTTAAGGACAAATAAAACCTGTAGGAGTAATTCATTTTTTTTAAATTGAAGAAAAGCATTGGCTAAGAAATTCAAACAAATAGAAAGTGGACATGGGAAATCTGTTGTACACAAGCTGGAAATGCCCTGCAGTGGAATTTCCCCAGGAATGGCAGGGCCACACACCTCAGCCAGGGCCCTTGAGTGGGGGTTGGGAGTAGGTATGCAGGGGGACAGCAAGGACAATGAGAGGTGGGCAGTGAGGGATGGGATAAGGGTGCGTGCAAGCAGTGAGACAGCAGGCACAATGAGGAAATGAGAGGGGATAAAAGGGTTGTGCCCTGGGAGGATGCTTCCTCCAGAGAAGTCTGCAGAGGGCAGTGCCTGTGCAAAGTCACGTTCACCTTCCAACCTATAGGGCACACCACAAAACATGCAGAAATATGCAAAATATGGGCCTTCGTTCTGGGTGATGCTACATAATGGGTAGGTAATGGGCTCAACAAATAGCCTGCTAAAGGTGCACTTGCTCAGACTCTGGGCATAAAACCCTAAGAATTAGACAGTTTCATTTGTTAGCTACCTTGGCCCTGGTGGAACTTTAGCAAGGTTCTCTGGGTTTGTGAATAAGAATAAAGAGGAGCCTAATCTAGTAATGTGCCATCCGTCAGACGTCTGTTTTAGAGAATTTCTTCAGCAATAATTACACATCTTCATTCACATCTACTATAAAAGGTAATCTCATAACAACCCTAAGAGATATATTGGTAAGGATGAACTTACTAATGTTAGGAGATAAATAAGGTAGACTAAGATTATTGTGACTCCCCTTTTACATGGAAGAACAGAAGCAAAATAAGAGTATTAACTCCTGGGGGTTGCATACACAACAATTATGTTGTATATGCTAAGCACTACCCCTTACCCCATTACAACCTCTCAATAGCACTGTATATGTTGGTGCCTAGAGAGGTTAGGTAACTTGTACAGTAAACAGCAGCCTTGCAGGATAGCAGAATTCACTTTCCAATCCAGAGGTTCTGAAAACCAGCTCTCCTAGCACATGCACTATGATGAAAAAAGGCATAGAATCATGTAAAAATGCAAGGCGCATTTCATAATTTTCTCTCACATTTCTGAATTCTCAAAACAAGCTGTCTATCTATTTGGATCTGTAAAACTTGTACTGTAAAAATCACTATACCTTATTTCTTCCTTGAAATTACTAACTTATTGAGCAAAAAGGGTACATTTTATCTTCTCAGTATCTATCAATCCAGGTCCTTGGGATTTACACTAACAGAGGCTTCTGAGTCCCTTATTGCTCAAATTACCTTGCCTAGACTAATTGTAACAAACTTAAATTGAAGGCACTAGTCTACTTGGTATATTTTGTGCTATACATTAGCACTAGTAATGGGAGGGTTAAATATATTAATTTGTACAGCTGTGTACTACTATATTGGCAAACTATTCATAGGTGTACACATTTTGGAAACAAGCTATAGAAGCGATATGATGCAGTGAAAGAATAGGGATTATGAAGAATATATACCCCGTCTTCCTCACTTGTTATTGAAATGTATGTAGCCAAGTCACAACTTCACTGAATTTCAATCCCAAAGTCTACAAAATGGAGCTCACTGAAAAACTTATTTCACAGACTGTGAGGAAATGAAGCTTTTATTCAAGGTGCTTTATCATTGTAAAAATAGTATTATTTTAAAGTTGAGGTCAAAGAGAATCACAAATAATTTGCCATCTCAATAGACTGATGGTTATTGTCAATCTCACCTGCATCTCTCCAGCACCTGTAACACCGCCAGGTGCTTAGTAGGTACTCAGTAAAAATTAATTGAGTGAATAAACATGAATCTCAATAGAAATAATTTTATCAGAATTTCATCAAAGAGAAGAAACTTTGAAAAGTAACTCTCCTACTGTAATTATTGAAATTGTTTCTCCCTTCAGTTTCCCATGTCTAAGAGAAATGAAATGTATGCTTAAATAAATACACTAGCAGCATTTCTGTTTTCATCCCCTTTTGCAATTTTCTTTCGATCACTTAAAGTAAATCACACTGAGCTTCCTCCCTACCCTGTCCTGATCTTCAGCAAGCTCTGCCAGAAATGAGAGAAGCGACCCCAGGGTTTCTTCTCTCAACCAGTGAAAAAGAGGACTTGAATTATTTGAAATTATTTGCAGAGAAAACACTTCAGCCTTCTGGTCTATTCAGCAGTCTATTGTACCTCTATTTCATCATGTTAGCTTATCTTGATGAATAGAAAATAATTTACTAATTCCTTCCTTACCCATGATTGCTGACCAACATAGATATTTTCGTCCTGATCAGTTTTCCTGACTTACTGTGAGTTGAGTTGTGGGAGGGTGATTCAAGTCCATCTGAGGAACAAGAATATCACACTCTGAACATTCATGAATATTTAGAAATAGAGTTATTAAGATTCAGGATGGACTTGACAATGTTAATATTTAAATTTTATAAATAAATGAGTTCTACTCAAGTTTATTTTTCACACTTACAGAATTCTAGATGGTCTGAGAACAGCAGTGGGCTTGTAAAGGAGAGGTCAGAAAGCAATATTTGGGACAGTTACTAAGGGTTAGTTGCAGGAGCTTGAAAAAGTGACTTCATTCTCCACATTGGGCCGGGGGAGGGCTCTGGGTTTGAAAAAAGAACTGGAAAGAACCACTGATGTCATACTTACAGAAAACAGATGAAATGTTTTGAGACACTTTGATTTCTTGCAGGTCTTGAGGGATTCATAAGATTTCGACTGTGTGTATTTTAACCGCTTCTGTTTTATTATATATTTTGTTTTTGTGTGAAATTTTACCACGTAAAGGCACCTTGCCAGAATTTGGCTTCCTCGTTCCTCATGGTGCTTGCCTGTGATCAGCCAGCAGCACCATTGGCCTTTAGTAGAAGGCGGTGGAGTGCTCTTTGATAGGACCACAGAGCATGTCCGTGGCAAGTTTGGACCAAACACAGGCAGTTGTTTAGCTCATAGGCCTACAGCCCCTATGGGTTATTTGTAGGTCACATCTCAGCCTGAGGTTTAATCACAACCAGCACCACAAAGATTGCTGATTACTGAGATGTTCAGCACAGCCGTGTTTCTTTGCAAACAAAAGCCCTCCTCACAGAATAAAAGAGCTGCTTACGCTTTCCAAGCAAAATCCTTTTATTTTTAGATTCCTGGGCATTTGGTGATTTATACTGTTTATAATTCAATGCTCTTATAACAACAAAATGGCTATAATCGATTGTTTGGTAAAAATATTTTAAAACCCAGAAGTGAAATTGTTTTTTAAGCATTCGGTAGCAATATGCAGTGGGGCAGTGGTGACAGGGAAAATAATTTCTTTTCAGATGTTTTCCCTGTCAGATACAGCCTAGGCCAGTTCTTCCCCTCACTGTTGTTTTGCCATTGTCCTGTATGGTACACTGTATCTAAGTGATAGCAAGAAATAGCCCCCCAGGTTACTGAAGAGTAACTACTTTGCATCTTGTTTACAAGGAGGAATTGAGGCCACAGTTTCAATGATGGGAGTTCTAATTTTCAGCCTGTGACTGAATCAAAGTTCCAAACAAAAACAAAAATACCTGCTTCAAAAAGAAAGATAACACCATTTGTAGCCATTTGTACTGGTATCTTTTTGCTCTTATTGGTGCCTACCAAGCTACACACAGAGAAAAATCAAGCTCCCTCTCCATGGAAGAACAAGAACAGCACACTCCCTCTAACTGGAAAGTGGATATGATTTTAAATACTTCTTCTTGACTTGCTTGCAGTATTTTAATAGTATTGAGATAGGAGGCTGTGGGTCTTGAGATAAACAAATATTACATCCCTTTAGCAATTCTTGCTCCTGTTGCCTGCTAGCACATGCAGATTTAGGGGAAAGAGGTGTCTTTTTCAAAGTATGCAATTGGAAGAAGTTATGTAAACAGTGTAAATAGCAACAAACCAGTGATGAGAATCTGCCTCAGAAAACTGGGTAGAAATTGATCCCCTCCTAGCTGTAATTTGCTATCCATTACTTTACTGGTTTTAAGCTCAAAACAAGAGGCCCTCTCAAGGTATAGCCACAGCCCTACTGTTGGTTCTCTCCAGATTTAGAGACCCATGTCCCTCATTCTGCCAAAAGGCAGGAGCGACATTCGGGCTTATTTTGTGATGCCTCATGGAAACAGCTGCATTGTCTGTCCTTGTGTAGATACAGTTTTAAAAAATGAAAATCGCCATGGCAACAGCTGCAGCCGCTTATTACAGAGCAGTGGAAGTGGTGCTGATATTCACAGGGAAAGCAATGCTCTCAGAATAATGTGTGCCTTATATTACAGTGGATTTTTCCCACGAACGTTTCTATTTTAAAAAAAAGAAAAAGGTGTGAGAATGCGCTGGAAAGAAATTTACCAGGGAACTGGAGGGCTCAGGGAATTGGTAATTGGGAAGGAGCCTCTTATCTGCAGGCCCTGTGTTAAAATTCAACTGTTTGGCAACAGATGTTGATGGGGTGATTCTAAGGAGGATAGTGCACTGGGCTTGTATTTAACTCCCTGGTAGCTAATACGCTGCTGTAAGTAAAATTGCCTAATAGCAGTGACAGTGATGATTAGAACATTAATTGAAGCCAGTTTTCTGCCTTTTTTTTTTTTTTTGGTTTTTAGCATTCTCCCTTCCTTAGAGCTTTGAAGAACCTCTAAATTTGAGACTATAAGAACCAATTTGCTTTCCGTCTCAAACAATCAATATGAAATAGTTAAAAACAAGCTTAAATTCCCTCTTAATTCTGAGATGAGTAGCATTTTTCATGGGCTCGTGCTAAATGTTCTGGCATTTTATTTTTTACTGAATGTCCAGATGAGTGGAGAGGAATGCTGGAAAACAAAGATTTGCTGTGGTGACATCCTACATTGTGGGGAAAAGGTCTACATGTTGCATTTTTCATGTATCCTAAGCATGATATCACATCATTTTAATGATTCCACAGAACATATCTTTGATGGAAACAGCCAGATAATTCAACAAGATCTATCTGTGAAGGAACAAAAAAGTGATAGCAATATTGGGTAGTTTATGAAAAGGATAAAATCTCAAGGGAATGTGGTCTCTAAAACTACAGATAAGTAACCCTTGAGTATAGCAAGAATATCATGGAAACCCAGGTCCTTTGCTCACTTCTAAAGAACTCTGACACCTGACTAAAGATTCAGGTTGGGGGGTGTGGGCTATCTATGTCTGTGAGTGTGAGTGTAGTGCTTTAAGAAGAGGTTAAGACTTACATTATCTGCCTTATTTCTCACAAAGTCCCAATTCTTAAATAAAAATCAGTCTACATTGTTTTAGTTAGGGACCCTAAGGTTTTAGAGCATGTATTTCACCACCCAAATTATATTTTATCCAAACTTTACTAAACGAATGTGTTGCCCTAGTTGGTTTTCTCCCATCGTTAAAATCAGGCAGAGACCCCCATGGAGAAAAATTTTGCCCTGAGCTATAGAAAACATATTGCAGAAAGGCTCCATTTCATTTTATTTGGAAAATGACCGAATACCCAAAACCTTTCTTCCCGGCCAGAGATTGTTTTATTTTTATTATAGGACAGGGCAGCATATTAGAATCTGCTATACAGGAAGCAATGGGTTCCTTCTCCCTTCTTGGTTCTGCTGAGTCTTTTCTTCATTCAAGGCAACTGAGCAAATGTGTAGCCAGCAACACGAGAAGTGGGATTAAGAACACCGCTTGATGGGACCTTTCCAGAGAAATTGTCATTGCTGTCTCACCGAGCCCATGTACCATTTGTCTTGGCCATCAGCTAAGTTTTCAGTCGGTATGCTCTTCTGTCAGATGTGTACATTCTGTTCAGTCTTCTCTTGCACTCGACTTCTTCCTCATTTCTATACTTCACCCATACCACCCTGGTCAATTTATTCATGACACTATATCAGAACTTTAGAGATGCCAGAGGGCTGTAACTCTAACAATTTCCACTAAACCAAGCAAAAATGATGTGTTGATTTAAATCCTGATATAGGAAAAGGAATATTGAAAATAATGCAGCAACAAAGAAAGGAGGTAATTGTTCCCTTCTTAACAAGTCAATACATTTGTCTGAGTAGGGTAGCCTCAGGCAGATGTTTGATAAGGGTTGTTGGGGCTAGGGATTTAGCTCAGTGGTAGAGCGCTTGCCCTAGCAAGTGCAAGGCCCTGAGTTTGATTCCCAGCACCACCCCCCCAAAAAGAGAAGGGATCACCCTCTGTCATAAAATGCATCTTAGTGTAATTCATTTGTCACTTAATAAATACACCCAGTTTTTCTGAACTACCTCTGAAGCCTAAAGGAATATGATTTTATGAGATGATCTCTCAGTAGCTCAGCAAGAGACAAGCTGACCAATTCTACTTGCATCTCTGTGGCCGAGCTTTGGTTGCAAGGAAGCACTGCTCCAAACCCTTGTGTGTTTCGAAGGCCAAATCATGCTTTCAAAGAACTCTATTCAGGGGGCCCATTTGTTAGGGACATCCTGTCTAGATGTGCTCAAGTTTGCTTTGGTGGTGTAGGCTTCTGCCCCCAAAGCAGTCTCTGTTCAGCAATATAGTCCATTCTGAGAGAAAAATAATGTTTTAATTATCCATAAAATTTAGCAGCAGCTAAGGGCAGACATGCTTTCTGCTAGATAACAAAACAAACATTCCACCTTTCAAACATAAACATTGTGTTGTGCCTAGAGAGAAAGTCTGGGAAAAAAGCTAACCCAGTTCCACTTCTGTTTCAAAGGTTCTTCTTTTTTGGAATAGCCCTTCAGGCCACAATTTTTAAGAAGTTTTTTTCTTTGCTAGTTTGCTCCTAAGTAAACACACAAAGAAAAAGAAACTAAAGCAATGTGCAGATGCAAGTTAAACCAAATATTTTAAAGACCTCCCCAGTGGGGACTACCAAAGGCAGTAACTTATCCATGGGACCACAACCTACAACTGACCTTTCCTTAAAGTACAAACTTGCTAAACCATTCACTGCATGAGTGCATCAAGACTTAGAGGTCGTCAGCACAGGCGCTTTGTAACAACTTGACTGAAATTCTAATGCCAGTCCTGCATGGTCTTACCCGCCACATGGCTTTGGTCATATTGCTTAACCTTCCTCAGTTTCCCCTCATAATGTGTAAGTAACACAATCACTGCAATAGGGTTATTGTGAGAATTGAAATGCGTATCACCCAGTTTAGACTTGCAAAAGTCTCTCAAAAAATGGCAGGTATTAACATTACAATGTAGAAAACACAAAGTCCAAGAAAATTTCAACAGTACACATTTTGCCCAAACAGACCATTTATGCTTCCCAAACTCAGTATTTAAGATTAACATTAAGCTGGCACTGTGCAAGCTAATCACTCAATTTACTAATGAACTATCTTTTCATATCTTACAAGTTTATTCTACACGGTTTGAAAAGCCAGGAATTATTTTTTTCTCCCTTATCATCGTGGGATCTTACCAATTAAGCTTTTTTTTTTCTTAAATCCAGAATTTTAAGGGCCGAATGTTTTCAGTGTAACTAATTTAACAAAACCAATATCCTCCTTCCTCTCCACTGTCACCTACACAGAATAAATGATGCTAGAGACATTTGTCAGGCAACTCAAAGGCAGAGGTGGCATGTGCCAGTTCTCTAAGACGCCCTTTCCTCGCTGTCTCCAAATCTGGGATTAGGTTTGTGGGGTCTATTACACTTTTCCTGTGGACAAAGTTACCTGTGCCTTTACCGTCACATTTCATATGAAGTCAAGGTGCTACTACCCCAACTATGCAACAACTGCCTCCTAGTAATCATGTTCATTAGCATTTAGTGATAAAGCAGGCTTTTCACAAACAAAAATAGAAATTTTGTCATTTCTAAACATACTGTTTTTTAGTTTCTGTCTCTCTTTCAAACACACACACACACACACACACACACACACACACGTGCGCGCGCGATGTATCTGAAAGGTGCCACAGCCCCTTTTCCTCCATTTAAATGGCTCACTTCTCTTTCCATTTGGATGGTTTCTAACAATGGCCCGGAGGCATTTTCTTAAACTGAATTTTCTAAAAAGGTGGTAATAGATTTGAATGAAAGTCTAATGAATACACTTAATCCAAAGAGATGGTGAGGTATAATTATTGAATTCTACCCTTTCTCTCAGAGAATTCGCTATTTATATATGTATAACCTCAGTACCACCTGAGAGCACAGCCCCGGCTGCTAACAAATCCACCAAATAGATAATAATATGAAAAAGTCCTGATCAATAAAGTCTATATAGAGATGGAGAGTCCATAAAAAGAGGAAGAAGAGAAAGGAATTACCAAAAGCACTCGTTACCCTCTCTTGCATCTTGTATCCACTCCTCCTTCTGACCCACACCCTGGCTAGCTCTTTCCTCTCTAATGAGCCACTTGAATAATTCTCTAGTTTTAAACTGTCTCAGACGGAGGCATCCTCATCCCAAATGTTTTTGATTAATCAAAGTATTATTTGAATATTTAGCATTCAAGGGACATTTTCTGTGGGGAGGAGAACAGCTTTTTTGCTCCTGTTTGGTCTTGTGCCCTGTACATAACACCAGTGGATCTTGTGAAGCTGCTGTTGATCCTGGGAGCTATTGTTTCTTATATATCATGACTGACCCTGAGAGAGCCAAGCTCTAGTATTGGTGGCAGTGAGTCCTGCCCATATGACCTCAAATGTATTGAAAGTATACTATTAACTTTAGCTAAGCTAGGAACAGAAAGTAGGTTTGATCCAGGCCATAAATTAATTTATGCTTTATGGTGGTGCTGCTGTGCAACTTGTCAGTCATTCCCAGATAGATAGAACTCTCAAAAAAACTTATTTTTTTAATCCACAACTACATATGTATCAAGAACTGTCAACCTTTCTGATCTGTCATTACTCAGTAATATTCTCCCACTTGTTGTCTTGCTGGCCCAGAACAGGGATCGTGAGTAATGTCATAGTTTACGATACAAAGGTGCTCTTGTTCCATATTCCTTGTGCTGATTACCCAATTCTTCTGTTGTGTCACATCTGTGGATCACCATTTTCTTCAGCTTTTGGCCCTTTCCTCTTTGCTCTGCAATCACTATGTATGTACCCCACCTTGGTGATTTTTCACCAAGTGAGGGGGGTCATGGACCACGAAGAGAAGGTACTGAAAGATAAAGAATTTCCCTCCAGAAAGAATGTGAGTGTGCATTTACAAATGTTTGGTTCATATTCATTCCTGGACTCCCAGAATCTTTGACTTTCTGGGCCCCTGTCAGGTTGTTCACATACTAATTATGACTTGTTCACCTGAGTCTAGCCTGAAGTTTTCCAATGATTGTCCTCCACCCCAATCACTACCACATCTCCCAACCTGCATGTTACCCAATGATCTCAGGGGCTGCCTGCCCACATATGCAGAAATCAGCCTCCTGGTCCTTCAAGGATAGTTCAGCACCCAGAGCCCTCCTTGGTGAGACAGAGACATAGCTTATGGTTGCCCAAGCTCAGCAACGGCCTTAGCAGATGTGTTCATCCTCACTCTGAGCCTATGATTCTTAAATTTTACTATTTTAATTCCACAGAGTGGGAGAAATCTACTAATGCTTGAGTCAGGAATCCATCAGTTTTCACAAGTTGTATTGATTTGGGATTTAAGTATACCTAGAGGTCCATGTTCTTAACACTAATAAAGCTATGTCCTGAAGACCCAACACCACAGACAACTCTTCTGTAGAATATACACTTTCTAGCAACATCTATAAACATGTTATTTAAGAACATTGGTTGGAAGAAAAACTCTCTTTGGTAAGATTTGTTGGTGTACAATTCCCGTATTCAAGGAGGATATTAAAATCTGTAGGAATGAGGCCTTGATAAAATAGGTTCATTTAAGCAGATAACTATGTACTTTGCTCCCAAAGATAACTTGAACTCAAGTGAAATTATCTGCAACTCTAAAAAGATGGATGCAGGTTCTTAATTAAATTAAGCTGTGATTTGGGGCCCAGATGCTCACTTTATTGCTAATAAATGGAAGAGCAGTGGTGAAGGAAGGGGTCGGGGGAATCAGTTGATCAGTGCAAATATTTTCCAGGAGTTGGCTTGTCACCAGGTGAAACTCCCCTCCGTTAACTGTCACAGGCAGCTGTTTATAATCAGAGATGGGTCTGTCTCATGTATGAATGAAAAGCCCCAGATTAGGAAGGCAGCTCATCATCTCTGAAAAGTCCTTTGTCCCAGATTGAGGAAACTGGCATTTGCTGTAGCCACTCATTGCTGTCCTCAGCACACAGCATTTGTGAAACCCTGTAGACTCCATTCCAGTACCTGCCTATGTGCTGATTTCTTCTTTATCTCCATATAACATGTGGTAAGCTGCAAGTCGGTGATCGCCATGAAAGTAAACGCCATTGGCTTCATATTCTTTTCCCTTGATTGCTGTTAATCAGCAATTCCGCAAAACTTCACTTGATGCTGTTCACAAACATATTTTCCTTCAGGTATAGCAGCAGGATTTTTGTGGTGTATCTTACTTTGCAAATTTAACAGAACTGAATTTCTAGCTGCCTTGCAAGGCAACTGTGGATCTTTTGTTCTTAGTTAATGTAAAACTTTTATATTTACCCTCTTGTTTGATACTCACCCAGTAGCCCTCTACTCTATAGGCCTCATTTAAAAAATGATGAATTCAATATTTGATCTAACTGAGCATATTGTTCATTCTACCCAGAAGATTTTTATAATGCTCTGACACATTAATTGGAATTCCTAAATGCCTCCACATTCTTAACAATAGAGCTTAGTTTTTATTGATTTCTTTTGAAAAATGGTGAAAGATATAATAATTATTCCAACAATAATGTTAATATAAAGAGCAATAACAACAACAAGAACAACAGCTAACATCTATGTTCTGAGTGTCATTGTAAGCACTGCACAAATATTTGCTCATCTAATTCCCATTCTATGAAAGAGACAAAATTATTATCATCATTTTACAGATACAAACACTGAGACAGAGCAGTAGTCATCACATGTGAGAATACAGTGAATAACTACTTAGGACAGAAGGCCTGAGTTGATGTTTGTAAGAAATGTGAGATATGGTTCATATTAAAACCCATTTAAAGTGGAGACGTCTCCATTAAGAAATCCTAGCCTGTAAATAATACTTGGTTGTCAGCAACACACCTTATATTGAAATGGGTATTTTAACTAATACAGTTTTCTTCTTCCAAATGAGAGCTGGGAGCCCTAAAATCTCTAATTCCCAAGAATGGTCTTTCCCTCAGTCCTGTGAGTTCTCTGTGAGCACACTCAAGTGAGGGATCCAGGCATTTCCTTTCTGAGTCTGTGTTGTAGGCTTTCAATTAGGGAGACCTGAATGGAATACTTGATGTTCCATTGACTTGCTAGCTATCTTGGGTAAATGATTTAACCTCTGTAAGTCTTTTTATCTCATTCTAAGATGGGAATACTTTCATTAGGTTATTGAATGGATTAAATGGTATAAAACACATAAAAATTATTTAATCTTATTAAGACATAGTTTCCTCATCAATAAAATGCAAATAATAGTAGCACCTACTTCAGGGGGGACACTGTGAGTATTGAATGAGACAATGCTTATAAAAATGTTTAGCATAATGCTTGACACATAGCCCATGCTGTGTAGGAATGGTGCGGCATGCAAAGTAAATGTTTCGAGTGCTCAGTAAAACCAAAGCAGAGAATCTGACCCTTTTATGAATTTTTTAATCTTAGGGATTAATAGTTGGTCTTACTCACACCTGTTTTTCAGCATGTTTCAATTTTAACTAGATTTCCATCTTTAGTGGCTATTAACCTACTTTTCTATATCTTTTTATATCTATTATGACTAAAAGTTTCACATATCACAGCACTCTTTGGAGCTAAGATCTCATTAGTGAGGATTAAAGGAATTGAAAAGTTGGAGAAAGGGTGGAAATTCCCATTAGGTTATGAGAATCAATTTCTCTGTTTCTCTCTCTCCTCTCAACAGGCTCACGGTAGTAGGACTCAAATTCCTATTTCTGCTTCAGAAAAAAAAAAAAAACAAAGAAAAAGAAAGAAGAGTATTTGCAAGCTACTTTTATCTTTAGTACTATCTCAAAAATCACTTTCAATATTAGATGTAGAGAAAATTTCTCAAAGCCCACAGACTAATTCAATTCTGACAAGGCTTTTCAGGCTAAAATTGCAAAGTAATTTAAGATCTCCTTTTAAAGAAAATGCACATATAATTCATAACAAACCTCCCTTAACTCTTCTTCCCTTTTAACCAATTTTAAACTCAAAGTTCTCTTTGTCACCTTAGAGCTGGAACTTAATGGGCCAGAGCCACTTAGGAAACTGTCAAAGGCTTTATTCTGTGCTGAAATTTGTAACTCTTCTTGATGTCATTATTAACTGTGCTCCACCCTAAATCATTGGCACCTTCACTGCATCCTTTGTTGAAGTGCTGCTCCTTTCTGGCCACACACTCAGCCATTTCCAATATCAGGATTTGGGTGAACACAGGAAAGCTGAGTACTCCCCCATATCTCTGTCTAGTAGGCCTGGAAGAAGTGGGAAAACAGCAAGGCAGTGACAGCTTGGGGAAGGCCACATCATCACACCATCTAATGCAGGAATTTCCTCCACAGCACCCGGCAAGTAACTCATTCTGTGATTAAGCATCTCCCCAACCACAGACCTCATCACCCTTTTACAGAACTCATCCCATTTTCATTCAGAGCTAAGAACTAGGAATTCTTGAAATGGAATACAAAGCTAAACTATCCCCCGTACTTGCTTTTTTTCTTTTTGTTACTTTTGGACTTTGCCTTGCCTGTTGGAAAGAACGAGTCCAGCCCTTCCTCTGCACAGCCGCCTTCCTGACATTCACTGCAGCTCTTCCTGCTAAATGCATCAGTCCTTTATACTCTGGTCTCTCCTGTTGTCTTCCTCCCCTTACCCTCATCTTCCTCTGTGGTCTCATTCAGGATGGCCGAGAAGAGAAATGGCCAGTTAGCGTCAGGTTTTCATCCCTCGCCCCCACTCACCTCCCTCCAGCCACACTGGCCCCCTGATACTCCTCAGACCCACTGACAAGCTTTGTTTCAGGGCTCGGAAAGCTCCTCCCACCTCAGCTCACTCAGGATCCCACCTTCTGCTTTCTCAGAGAAGCCTTTCTGAAGCAGCGCCTTGCCACTCCCTACCCCAGCCTCTCACTCACACTGCTGTATTGTCTTTTCAGTTGCTGGCATATATTTATATGCTTAGCTCCTTATTATTACTGTCTTCTCCACCGACATGTAAAGATCATGAGGTCAGCAGCTATGTTTTTGTTCCCCGCTGTGTCTTCAGTATTTAGAGCACTATCTGTACACTATAGGTACTTGATATTTGTTGATGGAAGAAATCAATTCAGTCTAAGACTGTATAATTCCCACAGAATTCCTCTTGTCTTTTTCTCTCATGTCTGACATCAAAATGGCAAAAGGTTATTTGTCAAGGATTTGGAAAGTCAGTCTGTGGGTATGAATTTGGATTCTCAGACAGCAGTCATTAAATGGTCTTCCTGACCTGAAAGAGTTAATTAATGTGCCTCCCCAAGCACAGCTCTGCACTCTGCAGGGCCACCGGCCCTTGGGCCTCTGGAGAGTGAAACCCTGTGCCTCTAACTCAAGCCCAGTGAACTTCTGGCCAGGCCCTCTTATTATTAAGAGAGAGCTCTTCTAACCTCCCAGGGTGCCTGGAATGCCCCCAATTCCTGAAGTCATTATGTTTTACAGCAGGTTCTCCTGACAGAGCTTCATCAGCCTTTGGCAGAACATAAGCCAGAATAATGGGCAGGCAGATGCCAGAATGAATTCCAATGTGTACACACAATTCTTGGCCCCATAAAAATCAATTCCTTATTCATAATTAAGCAACTTCTCTGAGAAAGGGCAGGTTGATGCAGTTATTAAAAGATAAATAATATATAAGGATCCACTTGTTTCTTTTTCTTCTCCTCGTTTTTTCTAAACATAAAGAATTTTAAATACAAAATTGCACTGTAATTATTTTTTTTCTCCAGCTTCATTTTTGCCTATGACACCGAGGCTGAACAAAGTGGCAGCTTTTATGAATTTTCACTGCCCCTCTGTGTTGTATGGCTCCTGAAAATGTGTCTCAAAACGCAGAATATAGGGAAACTGTAGATGAAGAGAAAAGAAACTGGAAGCACCCTGACATAATGTTGTAAGTCACAGATATGTTTTTCCCGTGGACCTTTTTCCATTTTCCAGATTGGGGTTAAGGACTCTAGCTGAGAGCAGAGAATTTTGTCGTGTGGCCCTATACCACAAAGAGCAACAGGACTCCCCAGCAACAAGGACCGGACAGCTCCCAACCTTCTTAATTTATGAATCAGCCTCATTCCTGAGGACTGGGGAAGGGAGAAGCGGGGATCTCCTTCGGAGTAGTGTGAAGCTGCTACCCTTCCCTGTGGAGGTGCATCATTCTCCCTGGCATTACCCAGGAGGTAGAGACTGCTGTTTATTCCTCAGGGCAAACCTACCGTTGGTCAAGGCCGTCTCAAAGGGAAGAGAGTTCTGGATATGGCTCCACAGAGTACAGGCTTCCACACAACACAGGACTGGTGCCGCCTCAGGCCTGAAAGCAGGAGTCAGTGAAGCAGGACCTGAAGGCTCCCTGGTTTAGTATGTTTGGGGAGCAGGTGGGTAAGCCCACCCACCTCAGTGCTTCATGGTCTGGGGAGTGTGCTCAGGGGAACCCCCTATTGAGGAGGTCAGAGGTCAGGAGAAGAGCAAGAGCCACTGAGCTGCCCCAGTGGCCACTCATCCAAGCCATGGAAACAAGCTGGGAATGTGTATAGCTGGCAGAGCAGATTGAAAATTGATTGGCACCTGTGAGGGGGTTCTCAACAAAAGAGAGAGGCCATCATGTCAGTTCTCTGAGAGTGATCCCTGCCCACTACTGACAAGAGTCACGCGTCCCTCCCCACCATCTAACACCAGAAGGCACCAGGACGCCAGTTGGAGGAAGAGAGATATGCTGCTTTTTCCGTCCAAGTCATCCTGCTGGTGCCCTAGAACATTCTATAGGCAGAAGAAGAAACTTGCTTTGAAGATTTAAGTTCTAAGCTTGTTTTCAGTAAGTTTCAATCACTAGAAGAAACTGAATAATGGAATTTGACCAAGACATCATTAATGGAACTACTTACCCAGCACGAAGGGGGATTCAATATAGTGCAGCTGGAAGCAGTAATTGTAAAAAAAAAAAAAGTTTCATATTTATTTCCCAACTAATCAGGAATTCTTCAATGAACTGGTGCCAAGAGTTAGAAATTTTTGTTAGGGATTAAAGATTTGGCTGAGAAAATAGAAGGTTCTTTTGTTTATCTTTAGCTATAGTAATTATTTTTTTCATTTTTTCTTTAATGATTAAATTCATAGAAATTCTGAAAGGGATACGACATGTTCACTCAGTTCTTTTTATTTTTTTTGTAAGCTCTCAAGTGACACTGATTTCCTGTTCACAAAGGAAGTAAGAGTCAACTGATGAATAGAGGAAAAACTTGTTCTAATGAGGCATCTAGGATTGCAAGAAGTGGGTGGGGGTTGGGAGACAGTCACAGGAGAGTGTTGGGTGGAAGCACTGCTCCCTGGGAGCTCCAGGTTATTGGGAGGTCGGGTACACCTGTGTAACAAAATATCTTAGTAGTAACAGTGAAGGGTAACAGGCGTGGACAGTATTAGAAACTTAGAGACCTTGAGGAGAATGTTACTGATCAGGACAAGAATGACTCAGAGGGCCCAGAATGGAAAGGCCATCCAAGTCATAGAGGGAATGACATCAGTGGCAATCTCGGTGAAATGAAAGGTATCTTAATTTCCTTATGTGTTGTCTTATTTTCACTCTAGCCTCATTTCACTCGCAACACCTCTTTTTCCTCCTTTTCTCTCCCCTCTCCACCTCCTCCTTTTTTAAATCACTGGTATTTATTGAGCATTTACTATATGCCATATAATACTGTGCAAGAAACCATTTTTATGATCAAATTATCCCTCCCTGCCTCCTAGAGATCTAGACCAGTGACCAGTCAGTTAGAGTCTGAGAGACAGGTGATGAAGCCCTAGTTCTATTTGGGTTGAGGTGCTCACTGGTATTTCGTGTAGTTTGCAATACTTCTTTCAGAACTAAGCAATGTAGAAAGTGAGGCGGAGAGACAGACAGAGGGACAGAGGGACAGAAACAGAAAGAGAGACAGAAAAGAAATAGGTCATTGGAAGAAATTATTATCTAGTTCCTTCTAGGTGTAAGATGTTATTTCAGGTGCTTCAAAAAACAATTCATTTAATTTCCATAGCAGCCCTATATGGTAAGTACCTGTTATCACTTTTTAGAAATGGGGGGACAGATAGTTTAAGTAACTTGTTCAAGGTCACACATCCAGTTAGAATGAGCAAGATTTACACCCAGATTTCAAATTCAGATTCTGTGCTCCTTACACATAAGCTGCAAGACCTATTCTATCCAGACACATCATACAGACGACAAGATGTATATTGAGAAATACTGGCTTCTTGATTGTGAGTCTTAAATGGTGCACTGAAAAAAAAGATCATTATTAGTGTTGTTCTCATTAAAAGAATTAGGATATTTATTTCATTTTAAAGTTTTTGGATAAAACATGCCACGTGCATTTGTTTCTGAGTGTGGATACAACATACTGTCATCAAACTAGTTTTGCTGAATAACCTTTTCATGAACAGAACAAATCAGTAACCTGGACCTACTTCCAAGTTAGGAGATGAATATTTAAACACTGCTGTATATTTCTGGTTATCAGTTTTAATGATATTGGTTCCAACCAACTTAAATATTCCTTTCTAGATACCTGTGGACTGTAGATCCACCCTCACCAGCTCGTGTTATAAACAGTACTTCTTAAATTAACAGATAACCCGGTTCATTTCCCTTCTTCTCTCCCCTCCAGCATTTGCATCCACTGATGGTTCAAGCATCTCCTTTGGCACAGGAAACAAATCCAAAGGGCTGAAATTGCTGGAACAATTCCATCCGTCCTTTGGGTTGAAGTTGGAAACTCTATATGTATGACCCAAACCTCAGGCTATGTCCAACCCCCAGCTCTGTAGCTGCTGCTCCCAAACCCAGAGGCTTAGTGTTGCACCTGGAGCCCAGAGCCCAGAGAGATGTCTCTTGCCAGGAGAGCCTACACCAGTGATGGCAGACCTTTTAGAGACCAAGTGTTCGAACTGCAACCCAAAACCTACTCATGTGTAACGAAGCTCTAACACTGCAATTAAACCTGAATACTGAGGTTTTAATTAAGAAACAAACAACTGCCATCCAATGCTCAGCTTCTGGGGAAACCTGGCTTGAGTGCTGACAGAAAGGGCCCCGTGTACCCACTGCAGCACACATGCTGTAGGTTCTCCATCACTGGCCTAGAGGAACAATGTTCTAAAACACGAGCAGTCCAAAGAGATTCATCCTTCGTGATCCACCAGGCCCCTGCCTCCCTTGCCGCATTTCTCACCAGAAGTTGGGGCCATTACCTGAGGAACACTCCTCACTAAACCTGCTGGGGTGCAACTCAAGCTGAGTCCAGGCTTAATCTTATTCCTGGGACAGACCCCTCCCCAGTCTGCTGAGCCCCTTCTTCCCTTCCTAATGAATTTAACCAAAAGCTCTGTGGTAAATGTCAGAACTTTTTAGGCTGATTCCTATGGCCATTCTCCGGGGATGCCTGTCAAGTACCTTCTCTGCCTAAACCCACAACTGTGCAAAAGTGACTAGTTCCTTCCTAGGAGGAACGGCAGAGCTTCTTGGTGTGGCAGGAGGGCTGCCACGCCCCTCCTCACGTAGTTGGAATCTAGGACTAGGTCAGTGCATAGGACCCTATTTTCTGTAATTGTGAGACTTGTGGAAATTCTTAGCAGGATGACAATGATGATAATGATAAATGACATCCAGCGGGTATTAGAGTACACAAGCACTCAGTGGATGGCCCTGGAATCCACAACGATAGACAGGAATTTTAAATATGTCTCATATCTTCACAACGTTTCTGGTGCATAAGTACTATTATCATCTCCATTTCAAAAGTGATGAAACTGATCCTGGGTATGATGAAGTGACTTGTCTAAGGCCATGCAGCCAATAGGTGTCAAATCTCTGGCTCAAGTAAAGAGGCACAAACGTCAGCTTCAGGTTAGGATTGTTAAGCCCCAAATATTCAAACACAACATGTTTAGTCAATACCCAATAAAAATCTCATGAATGCTGATTCATTTTGAGAGATGACTGGCTTTTGCAAGCTTTATTCTTTCCTGCATTTCTTCCTTTCTACTTTCCAGTCATCCTTCCTCTATTGCATCAGCCTTTATATAACTTGCCACATGCCAGGCACCAGGCTGTGTCCTGGGCAAACAAAGAGGAACGAGACCCAGACCTGGCCCAGCAGAATTTAAAGTCTGAAAGTGGAGGGCAGACATGAAAGTAGGTTTCTGTGTGGAGCCCTGAGTCTCACCTGCTAGTGTCCAGTGCAATGTACTCAGAGACTTGTTCCTTCCTCGGCATGAAAATCGAGGCTCTGGTCCTGAGCTCCTAATGTCCTTAAAGGCAGCGCAGCACCGTCACTCCTCTATACTTACGTGGCTTCCTTTTTATTTTCCCAAAGATATTACTTTTTTAAAGAAGAATCAAGAAATCAACAGTGTGAGCCCAGTAGCTATATGTGATCCCAATTTCTCTTTTCCTTAATTTCTTTATTTTATAAAAAGAAAAAACAGAGGAGGGAGCAATAATACCAGCCCTGTTTACCTCACAGAGATAAGATTAAACCAAGTTTTAATGTACATATACAGGATTAAATATTCTGTAAATGTGAGAGTTTTTGTATATTCTCAACATGGAACTGAAGGCTCCGAGTGATACTGCCTCACCTGCCTCCCCCTCCACCCACAGCCAGGTACACACTCCCTGGGTTCCAGCCGTAACCACACAGCCCTGCAGGTAGCCCTGTCTACCTGCCTCGCTGCCTTTCTTCACACTCTCTCCACTACCTGAAATATGTTTTTCTGTCACTGTCTGTCGGTTAGATACTTTACTCAGATATCATCTCCTTTATTCTAAAATAGTGCCCCTTTCCTCCCCCGTACCATTAAATATGCATCTCTCATATCACACTCGGTACTGGGACTAGAGCTGCTTATCTCCTAGATTTGCTTGGTGTTCATGAATTAATTGTTAATAAAATTATGCTTCCCTTCTCTCTGCGCTTCCCTGTTTGTCTCCAGCACCTTGTGCCTAGACTTATGTCCTGGGGAGACTTGGGACCAACAGATCCCATAGATAATCTCTGTGGGTCAAGAGCAGTTAAGGCTTTCCCTTCAGTTGACCCAAACACCACAGGGAATGGTTTGAAGTCAGAAGAATGGAGTCTGTGCTCTGTTGGGTGAGCTAGAAGAGAATAGTACCTCTGAAGGTGTAAACTGCAGATCAGTGGGGTTGCCTAGATGAGTTTAGGTAAACTTTTTCAAATTAGATATTCTCACATCTATTAAAAAGAAATATATTTAGTGCATCAAACTTATGATTTCATAGATATTCTTTAAGAAGAGCTTTTGCATTTGAATAAAAATGAGTTGATTTAAAGAAAAATGTAATTAATGATGTATAGATAAGGATAACAGGATGTAGCCAACATCCTGTTCTCCAAGTTCCAGAAGCTGGGAAAAGAGAAAACACTTCTGCGGGTGTGGAGATGCGGGTGAAGATAAAGGGATACCCGGTCTATGGGTCAGATCTACTGGTGGCAGCCCCAGTAACTTCAGAGTTGTTTACAAAGCCCTGTTAGTGTGCAAAAAGCTTTTTTTGAAAGGAAGAATGAAATGGAGTGTTTTCGTATCACATTGTTTCTCATTAGAATGAAGAAATATGCTGGTAAATTGTTTAGGGGGAACCTATCAAACCTCACAGCATTGGGTACCAGCTTTCCTAATGGCCATGGGGTTTTACACCTTTCCCCAGGACTGGCAGGTACGAAGAGCCAAAATATGGAATTGCTTTTCCTTTTTTCCTACGAAGCATAACACTTTACAGGAGAAAAAAAAAAACAAAACACTTCAAAGGCAGTCCTTTCCTCACATACATTTCAGGGCTCCATACAAGATCCACATTTACCTTCCTTATCCAATTACAGGATCAAAGCAGAAGTGTTTGGCCTACTTCAGGGGTTTAAAGACATTGAGGGGAAAACTAAGAACATTTAAAACTACCTTCTTTATGCCGCATATCTTCCACAGGAGAACTGGAATCCACTCCCCTTGCTCTCGCTTAACTAGTCTCTAGATGCAAAAAGTCAGGTCAGAGAGTTAACATGCTCTAATCATCCAAGCATAAAAGATTCAGTTACATCTCTGTAAATCCAATCGAATCTCAGCGTGTCTGGTGTGATTTTTGTGCTCCACACCACTACAAAGTCCTTTCCACTGCCAAATTCTTGATTTTTCCTGATTAGTTTTAAAGACCCCGTGCTAAAATAAAACCAGTAAAAAATAAAAAATTTGAAATGCTACTTCATGAGTCTCCCCAAAGCTGCTGGTTCTAGCACATCTGCTCATTTTAATGCTGCAGTATGGAGTTCATAGATCCTTAAATAAGACATGGCTGTCCTTCATCTTAACACTCTGGAATTTGGGCCCCTGCTCTTAAAAAAAATAAAAGCAAATACAACATCCTCAAAAATACTTAAATGAACAGATTGCCTATTGGTGGATTGATTTTTCTCTCTGGGAATAAATCTGTTGGCAGCCACCAGAATAGGGGTATAAAAGATGACCTTGGGCAGCTGCTGCCATTTGTTTCGGTGGGCAAGTGAGGGTTTTGTCTCTCCCCAGGGGTTAATGTGATGTTCTGAGCACCACCTGGGTGCTGTTTCTGAAGGGTCGAACTGGAGAGGAAGAATGCTTTGTGGTTTATGACAAGATCACGGCAGAATATTTTGTGCATGCTGTGATTTGTATCGCCCATTTGTGCACAGGCCATAAAAGTGCACTTTTTATCAGGAACATTTGTGAATATATAACAGCACTGAAGACATATGGCCACTAAATAATTCACAGTTATCTATCTTCTCAGCAGATTCCTTATACACCTACCATGTTTTAATGCCTAGTTTGCTCAGAAACAATATTCTTTATGACCCTTACAATATAAAAATGTTTACTGACTGGCAGCAACATATGGATACCATGGGATTGGGCTGTAAGGAAGGGGAAAGCTTTCTGTTTTCTCTACCTCTTCCCCTCTTCATTTTTCTCCTCAACCCATTCAACTGGCACCAAACCTTACAGGTAAGGGTGCCTCTCCCCAAAGTGAGTAGGAAATTCTGACTGGGCTGTAGGGTGGAAGTCACTGACTAACCTGCCTCCTCTTCTCTTTTCAGTTCCATATCCATTTACAGTCCCAAGGAAAATCCAAATGCATTTGACACTGCAGCATTCTTCCAGTCTGTGGGGAATTTCCTGGGGATCTTCACTGGCTCATTCGCAATGGGGTCTGCGTATGCTGTTGTCACAGCACTGATATCCTTTGCCTGTGTGTGGAGAGCTGGGGTCTGTTCAGAGTTGCCAATGTCAGTGGAATGTTTCTGAGGATGAGCAATCTCCAGGGTGGTAAATGGCGGGCAGTGTGGTTCAAATTTGATACACATAGTTGAAGCCATGCTAGTTCTGAGTGATCCTGGAAGGCAGAGATTGGCACTAGTGGCAGAGGGGATCAGATTCTTTTTTTGTCAAAAGTCAACTCCAGCCCTGTTGATAGTGTCTGATCTTAGAATATGGACACTCTTAAGTAATTGCCACTTAGAAAAAGGAGTGGGCAGGGAATATCAGGATTTCCTATACTGGAGTCAAGATAGAAAATTAGTCCAAAAGCTCACATAAATTAGTAGACTATAAAATTCAGAGATGAGGCCAGGTGTAGTGGCACACACTTGTGATCTTGGTACTCTGGAAGTCTGAGGCAAGAGGATTGCAAATTCAAGCCAAGCCTAAGACACTTTCTCAAAAAATAAATAAAAGAAAACTTTAAAAATGGGCTGGGATGTAACTCAGTGCAAGGGACCTGGGTTCAATATCTAGTATCCTCCCTCCTAAAAAAATCAGAGTTGAGGAAGGCACTGTTATTAGGACTATAAAAATTCAAAGATTAGACCATTGTGTCTAGAAAAGGCTAATAGACACTTAGCCAACTATATTATTCTGAAAATAATTTGATAAGCAGTATTTATATCCAGAGTGGCTTCCTTTAATGTGTAGAAGTGGGACTGACTGATGTGGCACACAGCAGAAGTGCCTGAGGGGACTGGTGGATTCAGACTGGTACAAAGACAAAGAGGGGCAGTAGATGCAGTCAGCTCATGGAGTTCCTTTTATTTTATATATATATATTTTTAAGAGTCTGAGCTTCTTTCTGTAATCCACAATTAACTGTTGAAGAGTTCTGCTCAGAAAAGGGACTCCCTGACAGTCATGTATTTAAAACATATCTGAGGCTCTCATGCATAAGGTGTGTCAGAGGAAGGGGATTAGAACCGAGGGAAACTGTAATGATGAACCGTGAAGGAAGCATCAGGAAGGAGACCAATGTCCTATTATTTGTTAGAGTTAAAGAAGAAGAATCAAAACTCACTCCGAGGTTTTCTCCTGGAACCCTTAGAGAATGGCACCTCCAATGGCAGAGATAAAGACAGACAGAAAATGCAGGGCTGGCTTCCAACACCAAAAATTGACCTTACCTAGTACTTAGGATATGCCAGGCTCCCCTAATACTTGTTTTACATGCAGTTGCTCATCTAACCTTCACAGAGATCATATTGCCAGATACTACTTTTATTGGACACTGACGCTTAGAAAGAATATGATTGCCAAGGTCACACAGCCAGTAAGTGAACCCAGAGAGTGAAAATCAAGAGAAAATCATGCTCCTAATCACTACTCCCTACTACTTCTTACTCATTAGGTAGAATTATGGTAGAGGTCATGTGTTACTTAGCATATTATGAGTAACAGTGATAATGACTGGAACATTTAGTGAGTGTTTTATGTGCACCTCAGCATTTGAATCAACCCTGTAAGACAGGTTATTATCATCCACCTTACATGTATAGAAACTGAGGCTTAAGGAGGCTAAATAGCTCACTCTGGGTCATGTATCAGTCATAATAAGCATGATAATAATATCATCTAACATTTTCTAGAACTTTGCCATGTGGTAGCCATTATTGTAAGCATTTTGGGTGGACGGTCTCAGACAGCTTTTACAAGAACACTACAAAGTGGATACTATTATTGTCCTAATTTTACAACTGAAGAAACTAGAACATTTAAGGTTAAATAACTCGACTAAGGCCCTACAGGTAAGACATTTCAGGCCCAGGGTTGCGAACTAGGCTGTTCAGCTTCAGAGAGTGTAGTGGGCCAAGAGGTTGAGATTGGACCTTCTCTGCCTGGTGTGAGGAGAAGGTGTGAACAGACGTAAACAGACTCTTAGAGAAGGAAAACATTTCTAGAATGGGAAGTCTGCCAGGATTCCGGATCAGGTCTGGAAGGAAGCCTATAAAGACCGAAGAGTTGAAGAGTGGGGAGAGAGAGCTCAGTCACAGTGGCATGACCAATTACATGGCACTTGGATGCTATTAATGGACTCTACAAGCAGACTGCAAAGGAGGAAAGTGTATATTACTGTCCCTTCCACCTTCATTCCCTCTGTCTCTTCCGTGCTGAGGCAGTCTCCTCAGGTTGTGGCTCCAAGCTCAGGGCTTGCGGTTTGATGGAGAACCAAACTGCTTTCTGGAGAAGCTCTAGCCTATGGGTATTCTGTTACTCGCACTGGCCTAAACTTTCCCTTTAAAACAACCTAGAAGAGAGATTGAGAGGAACAAACTCTCTGAAACAAAGGCTTCCCTCCAAATAACAAGAAGGGATACTGAAAAGAGACCTAAGGCCAGCCCAGTATTTACTCCAGAAGAAGAATTGCTTCCATATACTTAAGAGATTCTATTTCCAGTAAAGATGTTCTACCGAAGACGTTTATTTAAATTACTAACAAAAAAGTTGCATATTGCTTGTTGCATGTTCTGTATATTGAACACATATCGACTAGTTTATATTACCAGTGATATAGATTTTACTGTTTTCCCCATTTTCCAACAAGGAACCCAAGGCATAGAAGCCAAGACACCTGTCCAAAGTAGATGTAGTGAATTTGAATCCAGGTGGAGTTAGCTTCCAGAGGCCATACACCCAGTCATGACCTTTCTATCTCTAAGTGTTCTGTGCTTCCTAAAACTTTATATGACATCTTTAATGTACTTCATCTCATTTTACTCTCCATTCCATGGGAAGAGTCATTATTCTCATTGCCAGTTTACATTGGATAGACATGTGGCTCAGAAAGGATAATATGCTGCTCAGGAATCACACAACCAGTGACTCTCTAAGCCAAGTATTAGACCCAGATATTCCATGCTGGGAGTCATGCTTTTGCTTCCTTGACCTGCTGTTAAACATTTTTTTAATTTTTTATTTTTACCAAGAACATGTATTGGTACATTGTATACATAATGATCATAATCAACATGGTTATTTTGTACCTGTACATGATACATCTTGGTTTTCCCCCCTCTTCCCCCCATTCCCCTCCCCTCCCTTCCATTCACCCACCCCTCCCTATTTGCAACAAGTGTAGCTACACTTTACTATTTTTTCCTCTTTCATCTTACTTTTCTTTTAACCTTCTTCTTTAGCCCCCTTTTCCCTATCTAGTTCTCTCTTTTGAATTCTATCTCTTTTTTTTTTAAAACATAATATATATTCTACCCCTTTGTCCTTATTTACACTTATGGTTTCTCATATCAGAGAAACAATTCGATGTGTACTAATAAGTGTCTGATTTATTTCACTTAATAGTATGTTCTCAAGGAACATCCATTTACATAAAAATGACTCTAGTTTACCCTTTTTTATGGCAGTGTAGTACTCCATTGTGTAGAAAAACCACATCTTCTTTAGCCATTCATCAGTTGTTGGGCATTTAGGTTGTTCCAAGACTTAGCTATTACAAATTGTGCTGCTATGAACATGGTTGTGCATATATCACTGTGATATGATGATTTTAATTCTTCTGGGAAGATACCCAGCAGAGGAATAGCTGGGTCAAATGGAACCTCTAGTTGTAGCTGGAAAAATTGGCTTACCACATGCCGAATGCTAAAACTAGATACATGTCTCTCACCATGTACTAAACTAAGATCGAAGTGGATCAAAGACCTAAACATAAAAACAGAAACAATAAATCTCCTGGAGAATAAGATAGGAAGAACTCTCGAAGACATAGGGGTTGGAAAAAAATTTATGAATAAAACTCAGACTGCACGGGAAACAATTCAAAGAATTGATGCTTGGGACCACATCCTATTAAGAGGCTTTTGCACGGCAAAAGAAATTACTAATAGAGTAGGGCGAAAAATCACAAACTGCGAGAAAATTCTTGCCAGCTGTCCCTCAGACAAAGGTCTAACATCCAGAATATATAAAGAACTCAAAATGATCAACCCGCCCAAATTTAAAGACCCTATCCAAAAATGGGCATCTGAAATGTTAAACATTTTTTAATGTGCTATAGATTTTCTTCTAGAGGCATAAAAATGCAATATGATCACATCTCCTTCTTTGTTGAGACATTTTATGCCTAATATGGAGAAAATTAACATACAATCTTTGCCCATCCATCACATACTCCTAATCACTTCCCCATAACCCTTTCTTTGTCCAACTTGGGTTACTATCCCTTTGTTGTATTTGCTATTTATAGACTATTGTCCCAGTGTCATCCTTGCCAAAAGGAACCATTACCTGCCCCAGGGCATCTTGTCTGACC
>PVJO010004458.1:72425-109478 GCA_004026905.1 Hystrix cristata | reverse complement strand
CATTGCTGAGGAAGGAACAGCCTCTAGGGTGATGCACTTGATGGTTACCTTGCTTCTTCTGGATTTTATTATTTCTCCTGAACTTCTAAATATTCATCTTTATTTCCTTCAAAAACTTGCATTTTTAGTTCATAGATTAAAGAAATGTTGTAAAGTGAGGATGAATTTTAGTCACTTGGTAATTTTGTTTTGAAAATGTTAACTTGTTGAGTATAGAGTTAAAATTGTACACTGAAGTGCCTCTTTTCTATTATTCCTAGGTATTTAGTTTTTTGAAATGAGATACTTATAGTGATTGATGTTAAATCTATAGGTAGTGTTTTCCCCACAGATAGCTTGGGGCTGATTGAACAGCGTCATGCTCTGCCTGTCTCTGTAGACCTGCTGCTGTCCTTGATGTGGTCTTGTGTTTCAGGGGTACTGGTTGTATCCGGCAGGATGGCTCTTCGGGAAAAGTGGTTTGATAGAAGAAGTGTATTTTTACTTGTTAAAAACAAAAATCTCCAATTACACTGTATATTCTCCTCCTGGGAAAAACCAAACAACACAAAACAAAAATAGCAAAAAATGCCCATCCTTGAGCACTTCTGTGTTGTTTTATTTACTGTATGTTCTGTCTAATGGTCTTGTGGGATAACTGAATGAGTCTGATGGCCGAGCAGTGTGGTGTGTCAGAGTGCTTATTTGTACTCTTAGACAACAAGTTTACTTGATCAGTCTGTTTATCTGTTTTCTATAGTTGGCTGTCCATCTGTCCATCCATGCCTCCACCCATCTATCCATCCATTCATCCGTCTGTCTATCCATCCATCCATCCATCCATCTACCTTTTCAAAATAGAAAAAGAAGTTTACATTAACTTACAGGCCTTGAAAGGGCCACATGCTTTAAGTAGTATTCAAATAAAAATTTGTTAGAACCTTGAAATTGTGAACATTTTGTTGATAACACTGAGGAAAGTTTCTAATTTTTAGTAAGTGGCTGAGTTGGGAGGTTGTAATTATCCACAGTTGGATGCATGACTGTGACCCTTCATCTTCCCAGAGAAACACTGCTAGGATAGCACAGAAGTACAGCACGCCAGGATCCATGCAAGTATTTTAAGGCAGTAGCTAATGTGGTCTTGTCTTTGGGTGCACAGGGATGTAAATATTGCATTTGAGACTCAGGCAGTCATCCGACAGCTTCCCTCACTGTGCCTCTGACGGGACACTTAAGTGCCTGCAGCGCCTCACTGATGTTCTGGTGCATGTGCTGGGGGTCTCGTCGCTGTCCTTCCTCCAGAGGTGAAGACTGAACCGGACTGGGATTGGCATATGCACTGTGAATTGAATTTATCTACAAAGAGAAATGAAAAAACGACTTTTTTCTCTGTTATAGCTGGTTTTTAGTGTAAATATTTATTGGTGTGCTTTGTGGGGAAATGCCTTTTCTTGAAAGGACTTAGCAAAGTGAAGCTTGTGTTTGCACAGTGAGTAGACAGGGCCAGCGAGCAGATGGATGGGACTGTGGTTCTGGACAAGTTGTGAGGACTTGTGGCCCTGGGCATCTGTGCCCTGCAGTGTTCTGTGGTTTCTAACAGATTGTGACTGTCTTCAGGGAGGGAAGGTTCCACCTTAATGCTGAGGTTTTTAAAAATAAAAGTACTGTTTCTAATTCCCTTGGCAGTTTGCATGATTATTGTCATCTCCTTCTAGAAACTTTACTTGATTACTTAGCACTAACGGCACTTTCCTGACCTTGTAAATGCCATTTTAAGGTACAGACTGTATGTTTTCATAAATAAATGAATGGTTTCACTTTGCATCATCCACATGTCTTTGTATATCTGAGGTGCTGGCTAAGGTGTTGGGGGGACTGAGCATAGGTCATGTCCACCTATGCCCAGAGTGCAGCTACCTGCGAATTTCACTGTGGCTGGGTACCTGGGCCTCTCAAGTTCTTGAGCAAGTTTCTACCTTCTACATCCATTGAGAAACAGGAACGTCCCAACCATGGTACATTTTTACCTAATAATTTTTATTCATCTTTTGGAAAGGTGCCCCTTAGAGATAAGTTCTTCTTGGGAGGCAGAGGCCTCTTACTGACCAACTCTTGCAGGAATCTGATATCCAGGTGTGGCCTGTGACGTCTGTCTGTAGGTGCAGACATTCTGGTGGGAGGCATTAGGTGCAGTATCACACTAGATGACTTTAGACTTGGTGTCCCAAGAAGTGGAATTTCCTCTGGCTCTTCCTTGTGGCTCCAGGCTAACCTTTGCCCTCCTCACCTTGTCTGTGGTCTGGTGACACTCGAGCTTCTTGTGGACTCCCCAGGAGTGCCTGTTGTTTTCTGGTTGCCTGAGGCTGAGCACTGTGTTTATCTTCACTTCTCCGTGTCTGCTTTAGCTGTTCACTCAGTCTGGTTATAAGGGTCATCTTTCATCTGACACCCCATCACCCAGGCAACTGGGACACCTGTACATACAGGACCTGAAGAGAGATGTGATTTTGCAGCTCTGTGATAGCTGTTTAAAAGACGTGAAACAGTCCCAAGCTTGTTTATCGGGTTCCAGAGACCCACCTGAGAGCTCATTCCCCTACGAGGATGCAAGGGTTTCTGCCCAGAAGCAGGCCAGCAGGTAGTACAGGTGCTAGGCAGGTTTAGGCTGCAGTGTGCAGCTCCTGTGAGGCTGCTGTTTGTGGTCACGGAGCCCCGATGCTGCAGCAAGTGTTGGGTGGCATAAAGTTATGCTCAAGTTCATTTCAGGTAAGCGATTTTTCCATCATTTTCTAGTTCTTCCAAAGTTGAGAACTGCCATATACTTTCTGTTTGGGGCCTTTGACATCAGCATCTGGGTGTCACCTGCACCCCAAGGGTGGGAGGCATCTTCTTGCTTTGGCGTTGACCTTGGCCTTGTGAGCTGTGCTGATGAGGCACCTAAGTCCTGAGAGCCACACTGAGGAGGAGGAATTGCATCAAAAGGAAAACTTACAATTTCCTATGAGCAGGAAAGTGATGAGCAGCTTTTGCCAGTTGTAGAAAAGTACAAAATTTCTACTGAAAGAAGATTTGCCTTGTTAGGAAACAGGGAGCAGAGCTATGGTGGTGAGGCCTTTGGCTCTGTCCTCTATGTAGAAAGCACGGCCTTCACAAGGGTTGTGAGGGGGACAGAGGACCAAAGGCTGGGAAGCCGTGAAACCCTGACTTCTCCTGGCTGTCCGTATCCTCAGTCAGGGTCCTGTTATCAGTGACTCTTAGAGCTCAGGTGTGAACAGCTAAGGGAAGGAGCCCCTGGGATCCAGCGGAGAGTACAGTCAGTGCTCATCAGCCTTCGCCTGGGTAATGAAGGGTCCAGAAGTGCTGGAGTGTAGATGAGGTGTTCCTGGTCTCCACCTCCCACCTGGCTGGTGTGGAGGCCCACTTGGAACACGGGTCCAATTCATGGACACCAGCAGTTCACAAAGAGGCTGGTCTCTGGAGTCTTTGACAATTTTCTGTAGCTGTAGCCCTCTCCAACAGCCTAGTATCTCCTGCATCATTGTCTGTGATTCTTAAAGCTTGTTTCTTGGTTGTGTGAGTCCCTGCTGGACAGATAGCTCTGAAGTAGGGACACTGAGTGGCTAGTGCTCTGGGTGGGCTGTTGAGTGGTCACTGTGCAGACCATGGCAGTTTAGGGCTCTGCCCACCCACTTGGCCTTTTGCAGTCTCTGCACGTGCCCGTGCTCCAGGACAGACTCACTCACCCCGGGAGTTCTGTACACCAGCCTGCAGCCCCCTGACTACCACCAGGAGCAGCCCGTTGTGCTGCTGTGAGCTGGAGATATGTGGTATACACCAGATCCTCTTTGGATATTTGGAGACAGGTGGGGGCTGACATGGTTATCTGTTCCTAGCTCTTCATGCCATGTTTTTTAAAGGCCACCAGGCTGCTGTCTCATCCCCACATGCAGATTGGGTGCCCAATGGGCGGGGCCTATGCAGGCCGTTCACTGAGAAGGCAGCAGGGGTGCTGTTTTTCTCTATGGAAGGTTTAAATAGCATTTACTTTTTTTTTTTTTTTTTTAAGACAGTTTCCAGTTCAGGCTAGCCTTGAACTCATTATGTAGCCCACGCTGGCCTTGAACTTGAGGTGATCCTTCTGCCTCAGCCTCCCAAATGCTGGGATTACAGGCTTGCGCCACCACACCTGGCACAGCAGTTGCTTTTCTTATTGAGTGTTTTTCACATTTCATTCTGTACATCGGGGAGGATCACTGGGAAAAGCCCTGGCCGTGCATGTGGCCATGAATTGGGCATTATGGGTGGTGGGGCGCCCCCTTCTTGACCTGGCTTCATGCAGGGGACAGGTAGACATGAGCACTGTCCTGGGCTGGGAGGAGGAGGAGGCTACAGCGGGTGATGAGAAGCTTGCTAGGGAAAGCTGTTTATCTCAGGGCATGATTCAGTGCTGTGTATGGAGAAACAGTATCTCCCCTGACTTCCTCTGGAATCTAACTGAAAGCATCTGCTACCGAGTGGTTTCTGTGGGTGTCACTGGGAACCTTTTTGGTATTAAGGACAGAGAGGATTTAGTTATGTTAGCTTCTCAGGTTGTGAGCATCTTCATGCCCTTTTTTCCAGTACTAGCAGAAAGACAGAGACAGATCAAGAGCAACTTGGTGTAAGGGTGATGGAAATGCAAGAATCTGTGATGGTCCCTCAGCTCAGCAGTGCAAACAATGTCCCTGAAGGGTGTGCTTCTGGAAAGTTCGTTCTGATGGCCGAGATCTCACAGGCCTAGCCAGTTCCATGTTGTCTACTCCCAGCCTTGGAGGGGGGCCCTCAAGGGAGAGCGAGTAGAGCTCAGCCCTCTGCAGACAGCAGGGAAGGGCCTCTGGGTCTGCATGGTGGTCTGAAGTTTATCCACCACTGCCAATACCCTGTACCCTTATTTCATCTACCAGAGTCAATACCCTGTATTCTCATTTCTCTGCTATGACTCCTAAGAACAGGAGATGTAACAAAATATTTATAATAGCCATTTGATTTTCTTGGCAAGCTGGTCCAATGTAGCTTAGTACACTGGGGTCTGGTGGCCTTTGATAGGGGTACCCTAATGCTATCCTGGTGATGAGGACATCCTGGTGATATTTTTACCAGAGTTGAGACACCTCTACTACCCACCCCCCCACCCCGCCCACTGCCTCTGCCACAGTATTCTCAAACCCACAAGGACCAAGAAACATAGCAGGCCAATATAGCTGATGTATGTTAATGAAAATTAAGGGATTATGTATGGGATGACTTTTAGGTCTATTTTTCAATCTTTCTGGAATACATTAAAAAGTCAGAAGAGGGTTTGGGGATTTAACTGAAGTGGTAGAGCTCTTGCCTACCAAGTACAAGGCCCTGAGTTTGATCGCCAGCACCCACCCCCTCATCCCCACAAAGTCATAAGATAGCTGAATGTGGTGATACATGCCTGTAGTCCTAGCATGTGGGAGGCTGAGGCAGGTGGATCACTGTGAGTTTGTTATGCCTTGTATCTAGGTGTCCCCCCAAAGTCTCATGCTCTCATAGGTGGGGCTTTTTGAAGCTGGCTGGATCTAGGGTATTTTACACTGGGATTAAGGGTGTGTGGTACTAAATTAGTCAGTTGACTGGTTTAGCATAGTTCTGGGTGTGGATAATGGGGAGGCTCACCCTGGGTATGGGTGGCGCCACCCAAGACTGTTAGCCTGGATAGGATGAAAGGGAGACATACTTTGCTGCCTTCTTGTCTACATTGCCATGGACTGTTTCTCCTCTACTGTGCTGCCCTGCTGTGCAGCCAGGTAACGAGATAGTCTGAAACCTCTACATACTATGAGTTAAGATAAACTTTTCCTCCTTTAACTTCAGGTGTTGGGTATTTTGTCCCAGCAACAAGAAAGTAACTAAGACAGAGTTCAAGGCTACCAAGACTGCCTCAAAAAAGAAAAAAAAAAAAGTAGGAAGAGTACAGTCCTTAGCAAACATGCCTTTCACTATTTCATCAGTTCCATGCTCCCCACATAAAGGAAATGAAGTGGTTAACAGAAGGTGGGAGGGCTGTTTTTAGGTGGCCTCAATGTGGTATGAAGGATGAAGGTCATGGCCCAGCCTTCCCTCTTCACCTGTGCATCCTCTTGCTGGCTCCTGTTGAACTGGGTCTCATAGACTGAGCTGCAAGTGGGGTCATCTTGGGCCCAGGTGTCTCTCAGGCTGTGTGGACCCAACTTCTGGGACAGCTCACCATAAAGGCTGTCTACACAGGTATGTTCAGGCTTCTCCCCGGTAGAAAGTCTTCAGATTTGGGCCCTGTCTATTTTGGTTTCACTTTCTCATCTGTGTGCACAAAACTGGCCCGAGACTCTCTGGCCATCCCCTTCTCTCTCCTGGCCAGGAGCTACCTGGAGCTCCCGGCACAGGAGTGATGGGGGAGTGGAGATTGATGAGCTGGACAAAATCAGTCTACTGTTTTCCAGTTGAGTTATTTCACTTCCCTGAAGTAGAAAACCCAGTTTAAACACCCAGCAGTGTTTGAGGACTCACTCAACAAAACTTTGTCAAAAATTGTACAGGAAAAACAAAACCGGAAGTGAGCAGAACAAAAAAGTTTTAAGTAGTTGTTCCAAGTAAGACCATTTTAAAAATAGCAATGTTTAGACAAAAAGATGAAGGTCACAGCTGCACATCCGTCATCCTGATGGGAGACCATAGCTTTGGCACCTGCACATCCATACACGTTTATCCCTTCTGTCATCTTCACACCTGCCCCAGAGGCCTGCTTACCTGCACCCTCACCTGTCAGGTGAGGTGCTGTTCTGGGGGCTGGGCCTGCCATGCTATTTTATGGAGAATCAGAGGCAGGAAAATTTGACTGGTGAGCACCTGGGGATGGTTGGTGTTGACAGATGAGTGCACCTGGAGACAGGCAGGTGGAGACCCAGGTGTGGGCAGGGAAGCCATGTACTCCCAAGAGTGATGCACAGTGTTCTGGTCAGAGATCTGTCACATGTGTGCTCAAAGGTGCCCGGGCTGCCTGAGACTCACCTGGTCCTGGGTCTGCTGGCTCCTGCAGTATGGCCTGGCACAACTCTCTCGGGCCAAGGCCAGTACACAGGGCTTTGTCTTGGGGCAGCTGTTTTCATCAAGCACATCTGCTGTTTTGCTGTCTGAGTGGAGCCTGAGTTTGGGCTGAGTGGGAAAAACAGGATCAGAGAGTAGTGGGGACAAGTTTCCTTCAGGAGTTTGGTCTGTGCCTTGCTATGCAAAATAACCAGAGAGTTTAGGAAGTTCCTCTAAATGTTAAAAACAAAAATTAATGCCCTAAATTACCATACTAATTAGCATATTTCAATTTGGCTCATTTTAGCTTTGGCAGAAGAGACTATTTCATTTTAAAAAGTTTATTATAAAAATAAAATCCGCCAAAGCATAAAGAATAGTATGTGGGACACACAAACGGAGCCATCATGATTTGGGAAGTGCTGAGTGTCTTGTGTTTGAGTGGTGCACATACAGACACTGCCCGTGGGCAGTCTGAGACCAGACCTGTTCTGCAGGATATGGGTGCTCTGCAACTTCTGACTCATCCAACACCTATACTTACATTTTAAGTTCCCAAATTGTCTGAAAAAGCTCTTTTTGCTGCTTTTATGTTTTTTCTCCTAAACCAGCTATGATGGTCTCCAAAATCTTTTAAAATTGAAAACCCCACATTCTTCTCTTTTCCATGGTTTTTGCAGGACATGCTACTGTTTCTTCGTAATGTTTAGTAATCCTTCCATCCTACCTATTTCCTATAAGTTAGAGGTTAGGACAAAACAACTTGGTTAAATTCGAGTTAAATCTTGTCCCCTGCTGCACAAAGGCTGCATGGCACGGGGTCTTCTGTGTGGCCTGTGGTCTGCACAATGCTCTAGTCAATCCTGACACTCTCCTGCTTCCCTGGGCTAATGCCAGCTGCATAGCCTCTGGGTCTATCCAGTGAAATCACTTCATTTCCCTCCAGATTTAAAGAGTTTTATGGTGAGCATACGTTTTAAAAACCTCAGCAAGAACGAGAACCATCCCTGAGATCAGAGGCCCCGGTGTTCCAATGCTCTAAGGCAGTGATGGCAAACCTTTTAGAGCCTTCTGTGTTAACAGCCAGCTGTTGCACACGTGCCATAGGCTGACCACCACTGCTCTAGGGACTTGGTGAGCACCTTCCCCTCCAATTCCTGGGCAAGGACAGGGAGGCCTGAGCAGCTCAGAACCAGATCCCATCTGCACATGGTAGCTATGAGGATGGCCATGCAGCCGGCCTGGGCTACACAGTTCAAAGCCAACCTGGGTTGCATAGTGAACTGTCTCAAAGTGTTTCCTAATATATTTTGGGTTTACTGAGGGGAAGTAATATAGTCTGGACAGTGCAGCTTTCCACAGCATTTGTTCTTGGGTCTGGGCAGAGGCCCTGCAAGGGGAAGGGTGGAGAGGAGACAGCCACTCTGGTGCATAGTCAGGGCCCAGCCACACAGGGGCTCTGGACATGGAGGTATATTCAATGGGAAAGTGGGGTAAAGGCTGGCATGCCAAGGTGAAGGTGGATGGATCCTTCTAACAGGGGGTTTCCTGGGTTGCTCTGGGAATCTGACTTTGCCTTGGCCCTTTCTGGGGTTACCTTCCTGAGGTCCTGTGGCCATGCTCTGCTGCCTGCTGCACCCAGGTTGTAAGCTGTGCTGTCTACATACACCTGGCTGTAAGCCATGTTACCATGGCTTGCTGTTGTTGCTGAAACCCCACGGGGTGGAGTGTGTCTCTCCCAAATCATGATGGTGGCTTCCTTTCTGTGAGGCTATCAATTTGGAGGGATTGGTGTTCTCTGCATGAATTTTCAGAGTTGCAAACAAGATTTTCACTTAGTGATAAAGGTTGGTTAGAATTTTTGTTTTCAAAACAAGTAACGATACTGGTCCTTATGTAATTACTTCTATTTAACAATTTTCATACTAAGACAAAATTAATGTTGGGAGTTTTAGGGAAATATTTTTGTGATTTTAAAAAATTATAAAGTTTAGATCATTTAATGGTATTTTCTAGAAAACTAAATCTGGATGAGGTAGGTGTGATGTGAGATATTATGTGCTTTATTTGCATCTTCTTTTTGAGAAATGACTCTTTTCTTTCACCTTCAGAGGCTAGGGTTTCAAATGGCTCCCTGGAAACTTTAGAACTGGTGCTGTAAGTGAGGAGACAGTAACAAGTTTTGTTCAGTAAGAAATCTTCAAAGACCCCTGCAGATGCACATGAAAACATGAGTTTCTCCGGGGATCCAGGCTGGTGGTCACAGGGGCTCTCCCCTTGGGAGACACACACAATGCCTGAGGCTCTGGGTCTGTGCAGGAGAAGGGGTGTGTGTCCTAGTGTGTACTGTTTCTCTTTTTACTTGGGAATATGTTATGGTCTTCAAAAGCAATATAAAGCCCTTGAAAGCTGTATCAATTGTGAGTAATTACCCTGATGTGGAATTAATGGGTAATATTTTTAAATTTTTTGTTGTGGCTTTTTAAAAAATCATTTTACAAAGAGCATAGACTACTTCTGCAATAAAAATGATAATAAGTACAAAAGTACTTTAAAATCATGCAAGATTTTAAATGAAAAATGTCGAACATGTACCGAAGAAGAGATGAGGACAAGGCAGAGCTGGCAGACCACAACCTGTGGGCTTAGCTTGGCTCGTGACCTGTCTTTGCACAGCTCAGAACAGTTTCACATTTTCAAATGGCGAGAGGCTATAAAACAACATGAAATTCACATTTCAGCATTCAGTTAGCTGGGAATGCCAGTGGCTCATGTGCATCTCCGTGGGGAGACTAAGTAGCAAAAACTTACTGTCCACCCTCATGCAGAACAAGTGTGTGGACCCCAGTGTACACTGTGCATACTTGTGCTTTCGGCCTTGGTCAACTCCTGACCAGTCTCGTTTGAATTATGTTGAAGTAAATGTGAACATCTGCGATTTCATCCAAAATACAACAAGTAGGCACATACTGAGCACCAGAGCTTACACCAAGGTACAGCAAGGCAGATGGAGACCCCAGCATCTGCTCAGCTGTGGGCACAGAGGTCAGGAAGGCTCTGTGATCCCCGTACTACTTAAGGGGACCTCAGTGTCCCCCTCAGCAGAAGGCACAGAGGTCAAGAAGGGGCTGTGATCCCCATACCATGCACCACCGGCATGGTATGAGCCCAGAATCTCCCACACAGCATGTGAGGCCACAAAACAAGTCTCACTACTTTTCAAAAGATTGAAACAATGAAAAGTATTCTGGTCATAGTGGGGTGAAACTAGAAATCAATACCAGAGGGAAAAGTAAGAAGTCCACAAACATCTGGAAATTAAGCATACTTTTAACCAGTGGATCAAATAACAAGGGAAATAAAAATATACATACTTTAATGGGATGCAGCAAAAAGGGAGGTAAGAGGAAATTTGAAATAGGTGATCTCAAATCAATGACCTACATTCACACTTTAGAGAACTAGAAGAATGGACAGCAGCAGGATATCTCTTTTCAAAGCAGAGGTCTTCTTCCTCTGCGCAGACAACCCACAGGGAAGGCAGGGAGGGCCTGTCTGGGTGAAGACAGCACAGTTCCGTTTCAGCAGACGCAGGCCAGCTGAGAGGTGGCTCACAGGTGGGCACGGGGATGCTGAGGCACTGGCCAGCCTAGTCAAGCTGAGCCACCTCACACTTTCTTCACACTCATGCAAACCTCGTGCCCTTCATATGGATACTGGGTTGGGCAGGGGGTTTGGGGGTGGGAAGTGGAGCCAGGCATGTGTCACCAACAGCCAGTGTGATCTGCACAGGTCACACCCTTCCTCAAGGTAACTGAATTCACCACCCACTTACCTGCTGTTAGGCCTTCACAACAAAAAGAAAAGGTTTAATCCAGAACATGTCTAGGAAAAACAGCCTCATCTTGTTAAGGGGAATCATGTGGAGGAACTTACCACAGGAAATGCAAATAAACACAGGAAGCGAGGAAGTGAGGTGTCAATGCTTGGCGGACTTCTACAGTTAAAGAATGAACAAGAAGCCTTCATAAACTCTTGTAACAAAAAAAAAAAAAAGGCATGGTGGCACATGCTTGTAAACTGAACATTCTGGGAGGCTGAGGCAGGAGGCTCCCAAGTTCAAGCTTAGCCTGGGCAACTTAGTGATTTAGCAAAACTACTTCGAAATAAAAAATAAAAAGGGGGCTGGGGATTTAGCTCAGTGATTAAAGTGCTTGCCTTGCAAGCACAAGGGCCTGAGTTCGATCCCCGGCACCACAAAAAAATAAATAAATAAGTAAATAAATAAATAAAAAAAAAGGGCGAGGGCTATGGCTTGATGCAAAAGTTCTGGGTCAATCCCAGTACTGAAACAAGCAAGCAAGCGGGAACACTTTTCAAGTTCATCCTGTAAGGCTGTTTCTACCCTGACACCAAAACCAGAGACATCACAAGAGAATAATGACAGACCAACATGGTGAGCAGGACTCAGCCAAAGAATATGTGGCTGGCGCAGCATAACAACAACCAATCAACATAGTAATACCAAACCTGAAAGGACAAAAGCCGCCTCAGCAAAGGCAGAAAAAGCAATAGACAAAATCCATCATCTTTCATGATAAAAAACAAACTAGGAATTGGAGGAAACTCCCGAGCCCAATGTACGGTATTTATGAAAATCCCACAACTGAGGTCATACTTGGTGGAAAAGACTGAAAAGTTTTTCTTAAAATCAGGAATACAAGAAGCCAGCTCTTGCCATGTCTACTCAGCATGGTGAAGGGGGTTCTAGCCAGCAGTTAGACAAGAAAAGGAAGTACAGTTGGGTGTGGTGGCACACATCTGTAATCCCTGCACTTGGGGGGTGCTGAGGCAGGAGGATTACCTCAAGTTGGAGGCCAGCCTTGGCTACTTACTGAGTTCAAGGCCAGCCCAAGCTACATAGGGAGACCCTGTCTCAAAAAGCCAAAAACAAGCAGAAAACAAAACAAACAAAAAACCAAACAAAAAAGTAAGAGGAAAACAGATGGAGAACAGGAAGTAAAACCATTTCTATTTGCAGATGACATAGTTTTGTATATAGCAAATCCTAAGGCCTCTACAAACTATTTCAGCAAGGTTGCAGAATGCAGGATCAATACCCCAAGCTTATATGACAGTTTGAGTCTAAAACCATTTTAGGCAAAAATTATGCATAGTCAGGCTCTTAAACATCGCTGTGAAATAGACCAGTTTCTGTATAAGCCGTGAACAGTGTGTATACAGAGGACAAAGAGTGTGCCATTACAAACCTCACCCTGACCTGCTGTACAGAGGCAGACACTTGGCCCTTTCTGGCTCCCATGTATTCACAGATTAGGTACGAAATGTGCCTTTCTGAATCTCAAAATTGGCTAAGGGAAGTTGCAGCTGGGTGTCAACACAGACATTGGCACTTTCGGCCTGGCTGGGCAGCTGTAAGCGGGGCTCCCAGGGCCACTGCAGCAGTTAAGTGTGCCTATCTGGCTGTGGGCTCCTGAAATCTCACTTTACTGCAGATACATGAGTCAAGGTAGAGTCTATCTGTTGAGTGTGGACCTTCCTTTTGGAGGCTCTCTAACAGAATCTGGGCTTACAAGTACCCTTCACATGCATCTGTAAGTGACCATCACACCTCAGCATTGCCTTCCTTATCCTTGTCACTTGCCTGACTCTTCAGGCCCCTGCTGGTGACACAAGTGTGTTGTACCCTGTTCCATGTCCCCTACTCTCCTGTAGGGCTGCACCAACATGCACTGCAGGTAGGGGTCTGCCCTGGCTCCATGTGAGCATGACAGGGGAGTGGCTGGGTCCTCTCTACACTCAGTAGGCTTTTTTTTTTAAGATTCCATATATTTTTAAAAAACGTGATTCCATATATTTAAAAAAATATGTCTTGTCTTTGAGTCTGGTTTATTTTGCTTAACATGACAATGTCTCATTCCATCATTTTCCTACAAATGACGTAATTCCATTCTTCACTACTGAATAATAGTCCATTGTGTATATATACCATATTTTCTTTATCCATTCATCCATTAATGGGGACCTAGGCTGGCTCCATGTCTTGGCTACTGTGAACTGTGCTGTAGTAAATATGGGTATGCAGTATATGCAGTATCCCCATAATATGCTGACTTTAGTTCCTTCAGGGATAAACCAAGGAGTGGTATAGCTGGGTCATATGGCAGCTCTATTTTTACTTTCCTGAAGTGCCTCCATGCTGATTTCCATAGTGGATGTACATTCCCACCAGCAGCAAAGTACTCTTTCTCCCTGCATCCTTGCCAGCATTTATTGTTTTTTGGGTTCTTGATGACAGCCATGAGATGGAATCTTAATGTAGTTTTGATCTGTGCTTCCCTAATGGCTAAAGGTGTTGAGTGCAGTTATTTTTATTGGAGCGGAATTGCTCAATTTATACAAGTTAAATGCGGATATGTATGATTCCACAGCACAAACAGCATCATAACAGTTAAAAGATTGTGACCCACTGGTAGAAAGAACTGTAATTTGAGGAGGTTAATATCCTTTTAGGAAGAAATTAACGTGAAAGAGACAATGCCCCAAAAGAAAGCAGGTAAAGAGCACACAGAAAACATAAATAGCCAATAAATACACAGATGAAATGTCCCACCTTACAATAAATAAGCAGAGAAAATGTCCCATCTCACAGTAAACCAACCACACCCCCAAGCCTTCAGTTGTTAAAACAGCACCAACAGAGTATCCATGCTGCACAAAAAATGGGCACTCGTATTCTTCCTCTCAGAAAGGTTGCCAATTTGGAAACACACACTGAAAGCCGTAACAGATGTGATCTGTCGCCCTGGTGCCACAAGACTGAGTATGCAGTGGTGCTTCTCAGTCACCGATGTTCATAATGTATCAGATGTGGCTGCACCATCCTGTGAGCTGCAGCCAATGAAAAGTATGTTTCCAAGTCACGTGTAGGATGTGGGCAGATGATCCTGGTTATAAATCGGCAGACAGGATGTTTATGGTTTCTGAAGAACCTATTCCAGGATTCACACAGAGGTCCTGGTGTCTGTGCTGAGTCTGAGGCAGGTTGTAATTCTTGGCCATTTGTGTCCGTTCAGTACAAAAGGTGGGGATGGAAACCCAGAATTTTTTTTGATCCACATATTCAAATTTGCTAAGTTACAAATTTTAGTATGTTTAGAAGAAAAATTTTAAATGATTTGTTAGGAAAATCAACCCATTCAAAGATGAAGTATACCATGATACACATTAACAGTACAAATGTTGAGGGGTAATTTCTCATATTTTTTGCAAGCACATGTTACCTTTGCATGATGGAAATATGGGTGATTTTAATTTTTTGTATGCTTTTATTTTCAAGACTTTCTAAAACAGACATGCATTAATTAAAAAATAAGACAATCTTTTGAAACGGTATCAAAATCACTAACACCACATATCTCATTAAGATACAAGACAGATGAAGCGAAAACAGATGGACATGGTTTGTTACTTACCTCTGGAAGCCCCTCTACCCAAGTCCAGTACAGGCTTCCCTGGGCTATCCCACCCCTCCAACAGCAGAGGCTCCATCTGGGGAATGTGATCCTGGCCACAAGGGTGCCCAGGGGCAGAGACCAACTGTTGTTGGTGACGGAGAGTTGGCACAGTCCACAACCCAGGGGATAAACACCAAGATGAAAATGCCCAGTGTTTCCCTTGGCCCATCTTGTACTCAAGGGGGACTCATATGGGCACAGCCACTACAGTTGTGAAAATACATTTTAAGAAAAATAAATATTCTGCACAATGTATTTACAAGGAGCAATTGTTTTATCTTGTACACCAGTTACTATAAGATGTAAAACTGTAATTTGTCAACTGTGAAGCATATTCTTGGTTGGCTGTGTCAGTTCAACACAGAATGTAGGGCTGAAAATCCAAAATCTTTTTTGATCTGTAAATACACAAAATCGCAAATTTTAATGTGCTTAGAAGAGAAGTTTTAAAGAAAGAAATAGAAATGATCTGCTTGGGTCTCTTGACTGCTTCAGAGATGGAATATATAACAATGTGTTCCTACTACATGACGGCTGAGGGGCAGTTTCTCTTGTTCCTTCTAGAAGCAAGGGCCTCACAAACTCTGCCATGGCTTTTGGTCACAGGAAACATCTACTACCAGCTACCACACAGAAAGCACAATGTGCAGCCTCCTCCAACAGGGACAGTAGGGGTGAGAGCTGCCTTTAGAACTTGAAGAGATCGATGAAGTGCTGTGGAGACACGGGCGTGAAGCAGCTGTCTGGGTCAGCCGCGGTGCAGGGGTGTCCTGAGTCCTGCAAGGGAGGAGATGGATCAGGAGGCATCGTCACCAGCCCTATGAGCCATATCCAGAGAAAAGTCACAGCGTTTGATCAAGGGAGCCTGGTGCCACCTCGACAGTGAGAATCACTACGACAGAGACCCCAACACTATCTCAGTGGAGTTGGGGATTTCTACTCAGGTGGAGGAGACTGCCATCCCTCTGCCTCTGTGGCCTGCCCCTTGTCCTGATCCCTTTGTCACCAGCTTGGCTGCTCTGGCCACAGGGGCCTCCACCCACCTGAGCTCCAGCCACGCAGACCAGACCAGACCCTGGACCACTGCCCACAGCAGGGGTGAGGGGTCTGCCATTGCTCAGAGCCAAGGAATCAGGAAAAAGAAAAAAAAAAAAAAAGATCTGTCACCATCCCCAGAGGCTGCGTAGGGCCACCGCTGTTCCCAGCCCCGGGGATAACCCTGAGTTGGGTGTGTCCTGTGAGTGAACTTCCAGGGATAGACAGGTCTACAGTCTCAGCAAGAGTCTCCAGGCAGGGCAGGGTGGCATGCAATGCAGCTGTGTGTGGAGGGACGCGGAAGTACCTTGAATAACCACGCAAAGTGGTAGTCCTGAGATGGTGTAGAAAAGAACCAGCAAGCAGTGCAGCAAAGGGAAGAAAGGAGAGATCAGGTTAGACAGAGCGGGAAGTAGTTAGCATTTAGGTTTGATGCATATTCTTTAAGAAAGTAATTAAAAACATCAGGTAACTAAATCTGGACAATATAAAATATTATGTAATGTAAGACAACATCATCAGACACCCTGTTTTGGGACAAAGAGAAAAACCCACTTCCTTTCAGTCTCTCAAATGGACAAGCCATGGGGCCACACTGCTGAAAAATCTTCAGAATTGTTCATGGACAGAATAGGAGGAAGTGCTGATCTTTCCACATTTACTTCACCCTGAAAACAGTGTAGCAAATGTCCAGCAAGTGCCCCAGTGCCCCATGGTCAAACCTCGGCCTGTCTCTGACACTGCTCCTCAAAGAGGATGGCAAAGGTTTCCTGACCCAACTCCTGCTTATGTGGAGATGGCTCACCAGATGGCTCACCAGATGAGCAGGGCCTGAGGAGCCACAACTTTGCTCCTGGCAGCCACATGGGCTTGCAAGGTCCTCGCTGAGTGCTCGTCCTCCCTTTTGGCAACTGATATGCTGAGACAAGAAAGTGACAAAGAAATGGCAAATCCTCACCCTGACTTCCTGAGCCCTGTAAGTCAATTGTGTCTGTCTGGTGCTCTGTGCACTTGGGGCAATAGGGAGGGGTGGGTGTAGAAACGCCCATAAGTTAACTCTGCCCTTCTCAGCACTCAGTGACCTGGTGGAGGCCACTGAAGTGGGTCGTAAAGGCAAAGAGAAAAGTCATAAGCATCACTCTTTAAAATAGTGGACCCAGAACAGATGCAAAACCAGCCTGCAGCCAGATGAGGGGCCTCCACAGAGGGCAGGGGGAAGTGTGAAGAATGGCCCCATGTCCAACACAGGAAGTTGGCTACCAATCCAGGCTGAGGCCATAGTCGCCTGCCTGCCCTTCTTAACAGGTCTGAGATGACTTTAGTGCCTCAGGTCACAGGCTCAAGAAACAAGGAGCAGCAGGCACTATTTCCTGGGCAGCACATGTCTGCTCCAGGGGTGGGTGGCTGGGCTGGTGGCCTACATGTGGCCACACCTGAGATACCTGGGGCTGCCTGCAGGGGCTCTGACGGCTCTGGCAGCTAAGGCAGAAGAGGGCATTCCTTTTTTACACTTCACGCCATGGTTCAGTGGCACAAATGTGACCATCGCTGGTTCTCTGGAAGGATATCTAGTGGGAGAAGCTGAGCTGAGGGGTCCCTGGGACCACACTATAGCACAGTGTGGCATCACTCCTCTCCAGGCTACAAGTACATCCCAGACTGGAAAACCAGGTCTCTTTGGTAGAAAAGGCTTATTCTGAATTTCTACAGCATGATTATGTGTTGCAAGATGGGAGACTAGTTCTTTAGGAAAGCTAAAACTCATCTCTCAGTTTAATTTAAAAAAAAAATCAGATCTTAATGTATTTCAGGAAATAAGCAACATATTCTTCTATTGCCTAGTAGCACAGACACTATGAAGAAAGTGTATGTGCCTATTAATTGGCCAACTGAAGAGGTCCAATATACTCAGGCACAGTTTTGGGAAAAATACAATTACACAAAACTGAAGATCTTCTGTCCAATGGATGTGTCTTCCTCCACAGAAGCATCATGAGTTTAATATTTCCATAGTATAAAACGGTCTGATCAGGAGAAAGAAGAGAAGCAATGAATTCGAGGTAAATGTGATAGGATCTCTTCTACCTTGGTGACAGGACAGAAGACACAAACAGGCTGAGAAGCCAGTGCACTGGTCCTGGAAGGACCAGGACAGATCAGGTGCCAAAGTGAGGTGAGGGCACAGAGGAAGACACTCTGTGCCTGATGTTACCCAAGGCTGAGGATGCATCTGGGCCCAGGATGGTCCGTGCTTGTGAGAGACAGTATCCTGCTGTTTTTTATTGTGACAGAGGGAGTCACACCAAGATATAAAACAGAAACTCAGAAATAGCAAACCTTGTGGGTTATTGCTGGAGGCATCAGCAATTGTTCATCATACTGCTTACCTCTGATAGAGTAAAGGGAACCAACGCTATTAAAATATAAGAAAAATGCAGTATCTTTATGTTCTCAGCTCAGCCATGGATCATAATAAAAAAAGCTACTCTATAGAGTATGAAATGAAAAAAATTAAAAGCAGTTGCCTCTTTTCCAACATCTAGCGCTCACCTTGTGACCTGTCTGACAACGCATTTAGATAAATGTAAAGCAAAAGAAACAATCAAAGTAGGTGATGGTGTCTACCAGGAAAAGCCTCACTCTGCTAAACTCAGAAGCCCCATTCCTCGTCTACCTGGGGACAGTCAAGGAGGGGCCCCACCTCAGGACAGCCTGGTCAGTGGGGTCAGCGCTAGCTGCTCACCCCAGGTACCAGTTTTCATCATCTCAAAGCTTTTCCCCAGTAAAATCTCCTATTAAACACATTCAAACACCAGGCAAACCGTGTAAATGTATTCCAACAACAAACAGTGTCAACACACTACGGAAATACATTGTACCAAAGCAGCAGTCTACAAGGCCTACTTCTAACCATGGAAAGCATGTTGTCATCAGAGACAAAGCATGGGTAGCAAGATTTAAAAGAACTAGTAGGAAGCCAGGGGGTGAAGGATTCCCTGATTACTATCTGGATATGGAAACTGCTGAAGATGATGTTTCTAAATTGTTACCTGCAGATAAGTACTGATGGTCTTGTTAAGTTTTGATCAACTACATAAGAAGAGTGCAGGTTTATTTTGAAGCCTGTGCATTTCTATGGCCCCTCTGCACTAAGCACTTGCTCTGGGAACTGAGGTGAGTCCTGGTCTCTGCAGACAGTGGGCCTGTCTTCAAGACAGGACACAAAAGGCCAAGCACAGGCAGATGAGGATGGGCTGTCAAGCCTCCTTGCTCCCTTGGTGCCTGCTACATGCTAACTAATGTCCATGAGAGAGAGATGGTGCCCACATGGGGAGAAACTCCCTGCATTACAGTTTTCAACAATGCTGACTCAAAGACACAGGCGCACGTGTTATAGATACCTGTTCCTGTCCACAATATAAAGTGAAATATATCTCATTAGCTTTTTCATCACAAACAGTATTTCTACTTTTTCTTCCCTTCCCACTTAAAATACAAGTGAATGGTTTGTTTCACTCAATTCCAATACTCAAATTTCAAGTGTACATTTTAAATTATTACCTTCCAAAAGAGAATGCTGCAGTGTCGACAAAAATGTAAGGTGTCTCCATACTGTTCTTTAGTTGGATAATATTTCTGAAGTGTAAAATACATTAACTTCCATTCAATATGACCTTTTTCTGAAAGGATCAGATGTCTACAAAACTAAAGAAACAAAGTTCTGTTCAGAACCTGATGATTTTGAAAACATTACGTGCAAAACAGTACAGTACATAAAACATTTAACTATTTGAAATCAAGCTTACTTGGATTAAGTCAATAAAGGACAAGTCAAAGAAATCACAGTGCACCTATATGATACCAAACAGCTATGCGACAGATCTGAAGACCTGGCTCTGGAATGATGCTGTGACATATAAACTTAAAATAAGCAACTTGTGTCATATATGGTAAGGGAATTGGATGTAGGATATATAAATAGGACAAACCACTATGAAAATGGGCAAAGGGATTGAAAAGATGTCTCCAAGAAGACATGGAGGTGGCCAGTGATCTAAGGAGGAGGTGCCTACCACCTGCTGTCAGGGAAGTGGAGGAACACCACTTCACCTATGAAGACAGCTGTAAATAGAAAGTCATAGTCAGTGCTGGGGGTGCAGGGGGCTAGGCACCTTGAAGAGTGCTGGTGGGAGTGCTAGGTGGCGGAAAGTAGTCTGGCAGTTCCCTCAAAGTTAAATGTGCCACCGTCTGACCAGCAACTTCACTCTTGGGAACATGTCTCACACAGGGTTGCAGAGAAATGCATACAGCAGTAGTGTTGATCGCCACAAGGTGGAAGCAAACCAGATGTCTACCAGCTGAAGAAGGGATACACAAAATGTGGTATATCCAGAGTGGAATATTATGTACCTTTGAAAGGAAGGAAGCTCTGATTCAAATACTATGTGGCGCCTAGAGGATGCTGTGGTAAGAGAAAGGAGCCAGGTACAAGGAGACACACAGTATATATTCTCTTCAAGCCAAAAACTAAAGAAGGATGTCCCCAGAAAGTAGATGTGGGGGCTTCCCTGGACTGGGGAGTGTGCGGTGACAGCCACAGAATGAGGTTCCTTCGCAGGTTATGGCCACGTCCTGAGATCCTGCACTGACGGCTGTCAGAGCGTGGTGCCTTAACAATGTTACTGAAGTAACAAGAGAAGCGCCCGGCCAACTGGCTGATGAGTCTGATGAACCCTGCAGCAGCTGGTGGCTGGGCTATGACAGGCTGTCACTCATTGCTATTTTTGCCTCATCTAGGACTACTGCTGCCATGGCGTGTTTTGTTTTTCATAACTGAGAACCATCACTTGTGTAACAGCCTCAGACCAGGCGGTCATAGTTTTTAAGTCATAGCTTCCACCCTTGGAAATTAGGATGGAGTCCCGTGAGAAAATGTTGCTCCTAATAAAATCTGAGAAAGTGCCTGAAAATTGAAGGGACGCTTACACACCCGGCTCTATCAATCTGTGTCCTCCAGGCAATGCTAAGACATCATGAAGAAAGACGAAAGCAGTTCTGCGTTCTCAGTTCCTTCACACTGATTTTGTGCCCACCCTCCTAATGCCCTCCTCCTAGAAAGCTACCTGTGACCCTTCTGCACTCAAACCCACACCCACCCAGGTGCTAGAGTTGAGCCTGCTTGGTCAGTGGCTCAGCACCACTTTGAACCACAGTGCTGAGCTCCTTCCTCCCACCATTTGGTTTTCACAAGAGTGCTCACCAACTCTGCTGTTTTCATGGAGTGAGCTTCTAACATGCTTGTTATTTTTCAGGGTCCTACTGTTAGTTACTAGGTCTGAAGAACAGATACTTATCTTCTGGATGCTGTATTTTCAAAATTCAGTCAAGAAAAGGCATAATACTAACAAGATGAGCCTTGGGTGTTAGCTGTGAAATAACCTAACTTCTTACGGAAAACGAAGTACTGTGGTAGAACAGACATAACCCCATTAAAGTGTCCTTCAAGGACTTCACTATGGTTTGAGGTCTGGATGTCTAAATGCTTGTCTGGTGCTCTGGCCAGCACCTCTTTTCATGGCCAGGCTGAGCAGAGGTGTGGCTGGAGCCCTCGCTCCTCTCCCTGAAAGCAACTGTGTGTAGGGGTGGGAGGTCTCAGGGTGACTGTGTGACATACAGTCCCACTCCAGGTGTACCTCCCTTCAATCAACTGCTCCCCAACTTCCAAAGGTGACTTAGAATTCAATCTTCCTGTTCAGATAGGAAAACACCTTCTCCCCAGTGGGCTTCCTAGCAGTTCCTGGAGGCCTGTTCTCCTGGGATTGCTCCTACATCTGTTCTGGGGCCTCCCAGGTGTCTTGTTGGGTTTCTGCCAGGCCCCTCCTGCATTCTCCTGCCCCAGTCCACCAAGGTCTTCCCTGCCCACACTCTGCCTTCTCAAGACATCTTATAAAGGGCCCTCTGTACCATGCTAGCCTGTTCAAACAAGAACAGAGGTCTTTGAAAGCTGTGGTATGATCCACATGCTGCACTGGCTTCCTGAGAGCACTGGACAAGGATCCCTAGTGACTTGCTTGCTGCCCAGCGCCCTCTAGCCCTGGATGTCCTCTCCTACCGGGGCTGCTCTGCTGAGAGCTACGCTCCTCGTGACAGTGCACAGTTCCGTCCTGTATCCCCATGGCACTCACCACGCCTTAAACAGACCATGTCTGGCAAGATGCATGCCATCTCACCAGCCTCCCTGGCCTGCTGGGCAAGGGCTTCAACACGGATGAGGAACAGTGGAGTCCACTGGCTGCACCTCATCATGTCCAGGAGTTCTTGAGAACACTCAAGGAGGGAGGACAGGGAACCAAGGCTCTTGGAGCTGCAGGACTTCAGGGCATACAGCTTGGTGATGGGAAGATGCAGGGAACTCTAGGGATCCTGTCACCAACAGGTGGGACAGAGCATGGCTCTGGCTGTGCTGTTTGGTTCTAGGCTATTTTCAGAATCATGTGTTCTTTGATTATGGCAAATAAACCTTGTTACTGATAGAAGAGAGACCATAGCAATCTCAGTGCCTTCTGACTGCACAGTGGAATCAGGTGGCCTAACATACTTACCTGCTGCTCGGCAAAGTGGTACTGACACAGCTTCTTCCACAGCTGCCTGTCCTCGCTGAGCACATACAAGGTGGGCGTTACCTGGCCCAGAGTGACAATGTCCCACCCATCTGAGAAGCGGTACAAGATGTTGTTCAGCATGTGCAGGGGTAGGTCGCTGAGGGTGAGGCCATTGTTCACGTGCTGAAGGAAAGATGGTATTGTTCACACAGAAACGGAACAGGTGAGCTGGAATAAATGCTTTGCAACATGGAGATACAGAGGCTCTGCCCCCTAGGTTGGGTTTGCCCACTCACTGTGCGGTGCCAAGCACCTGCCCAACACACTGGTCATTTCCCATGTTCATGAGGAAGGAGGACCCTAAACACTGGTCATTTTCCATGTCAGTGAATCAGGGAATCATTACTCTTAGTAAGTCCCACATTGAGATGGCAATTAAATGACCAAAATTTAAGGTACTTCAGGGCCCCTGCAATGAACTCCTTTTGTGTAGACTGTTGGGGGCGGAGAGAAAGGAAATCATGACCCCACAAGAAGTATGACAGTTTGGAGAAGCAGGTGAACACTAGCCATGCTGTAACTTAGTATGAGGATGTATATGAAGCTTATTCTTTTTCCTATTATTATAAAAGGAAATAAGACAAAGACTTTGGCCAGTGATGTTAACACTTTTCTTGGTACTAATATGATACACAAGTGATATGATCTGTACCTACTTTTTACCTTGTTCACTATTTTTTTTTGTTTTTGTTTTTGTTTTTTGTTATTTTTGGTGCTGGGGATTGAACTCAGGGCCTTGTGAGTACAAACTGAGTACTCTAACCACTGAGGTAAATCCCCAGTCCCTTGTTCACTATTTTTAAAGAAACACACACACACACACACACACACACACACACACACACACATGCACAGAGCAAACCCCTAGCAAGCAGGAAAAGAAAAAAAATACTAATTCCGGAGAAGCAACTAAGTAAAGGTAGAGTTACTGGTCACACAACTTAGCTTTAATTTACTGAATGTTATTTTAGCCTCACAATTACCCGTGGGTTGAACAATCACCATCCCCACTCTCTTTCCAGTAACAACTACAGCTATTAAGGGGTCTTTTGCTCTTATTTAATTTAATTAATTAATTTATCTGGGTGCTAGGGATCAAACTCAGGGCCCAGTGCTTGCTAGGGAAGTGCTCTACTACTGAGCTAAATCCCCCATCTTATTTTATTTTACAACAATTTAATTTTAAAACAATTTATTTAACACTTGTGAAAGACCAAAAAAAAAAGTTTCCAGAGCTTCACATATCTTTGTAAGAGATAACTGCTTTTGTTAAATAAAAAAAGGGATAGTAATTTTTAGGTCAAGAAATTCATATGCCAGAAAGCATCCCCATTCACAACAGCTTAAATTATAAAATATATAGAAACAAGTTTAACCAAGGAACTGAATGTTTTCTATAATGAAAATTATGAAACACTGGTGAAAAACTGAAGAAAGCACAAAAAAAAAAAAAAAGAATTCCCATGGTTCATGGATTGGAAGAATCATTATTGTTAAAATGTTCATACTACCTAAAACAAGCTACAGAGTTAATGTAATAATGTAATACATTCTTTGCAAAAACCGAAAAAAGCACTCTTGAAATGTGCATGAAATCACAAAGTTTCTGGATAGCCAGAGTGATCCTGAACAAGAATAGAAGGCTGGAGGCATCAGAATAGCAAACAGGATGCTAATGGTATAAATACAGGCACACAGACCAGTGAAAGAGAATAGAGAACCCAGAAATAAATCCACATATTTACAACCAAGTGATTCTGACAAAAGCAGCAAAAACATACGTTAGATAAAGAAAAGACTCTTCAATAGTGGTGCTAGGAAAACTGGATATCCATATGCAAGACTAAAACTAGACCCCTATCTCTCAATATATACAAAAGTCAACTCAAAATAGATCAGACCTAACTATAATACCTGAAATATGAAACCACTATAAGAAAATAGGGGAAATACTTCAAGACACTGGTACAGGATAAGGTTTTTTTGGATATGACCTCAGAAGCCCAGGCAACAAAGCAAAAGTTGACAAATCAGATTATATCAACCTACAAAGCTTCTGCAGAACAAAGGAAACAATCAACAGTCACTTCTGTGAAGTCAACAGCTACACAATGGGGGAAAATATTTTCAAACTATTCATCTGACAAGGAATTTCCAGAACATATAAGGGACTTAATTCACTAGCAGAGAAACCCCAAATAATTCAGTTTAAAAATTAGCTAAATTGGGGTTGGGTATTTAGCTCAGCAGGAGAGCACTTGCCTAGCAAATGCAAGGCCCTCAGTTCGATCCCCTGCACACACACACACACAAAAGCTAAAATTAACTGAATTGATATTTCTCAAGAGATTAGACAAATTACCAATAAGTACACACACACACGCACGCACACACACACACACAAACATACACACAAAGCAAAGCTCAACCTCAATAATAATCATCAGGAAGAAAAAAACTAAAGTGAGATAGCTCAACCCAAGTAAAATGGCTATTATTAAAAAGACAAAAGATTAACAAATGCCAGTGAATATACAGAGAAAGGGGAGCTCTCCTAAACAGTGGGGATGTAAATCAGCTCCTCAAAAATACCAAAAAACAAAACAAAACAACTCAGAAATAGTGATCTCACAATTCCACTATTGAGGGTGTATCTGAAGGAAATGAAATCAGCATGCTGAAGATACATTTGTAATTGCATGTCTACTGCAGCACTATTAAAAATAGCCAAGACTAAAAGAATCAACCTAGATGTTCACCAATGGATGAATCAGTAAAGAAAATGTGGTGTTATATACAATGGAATACTATTCAGTCACAAAAAGAATGAAATTCTGTCACTGACAGCACATAGATGGAACTGGAGGACACGACAAGTGAAATTGCACACAGAAAGATATCCTATGCTTTCGTTTATACGTGGAAGCGGAAAAGCTGAGCACAAAGAAATACAGAATAGAATAATGGGCTCCAGAGCCTAGAAACGCTGAAGGGAGAGGAAGGATGGAGAGAGGATGGTTAATAATAATACAGGGGTACAATTGGATAGGAGGAATAATTTCTAATAGTCTATAGCAGAGTAGGGTAACAATGTTTGATAACAATGAAATACTTCAGAACAGATAGTAGAGAGGATTTGAAGTTTCTCAATGCAAAGAAATGACTACTGTATGTCTGAGAGGATAGATATGACAGTTACTCTGACGTGATCTTTACACATTGCATATATATACTAAAAGTGTCACACTGTGCTCCATAAATATATAATTACTGTGTCAATTAAAAATAAAAATTTATAAAAAGAAAAATTTATACCTTAGTCATCTGAAGATTCTGTAGCTGTTGTTGCCAGCCAAGAACAGTTTCTAAGCGGCAAATCCAAATATTGATGTTCCCCACTAGCACTGACTTCCCTACCCCTCTGATAAGGATACACAGGGTAGAGCTTAAGTCTTGCAGGAGATCTTTGATCAGGCGAGGATTGTGGTGGTCATCAAGAACTAGAATGAACAAAAAGCTGTGTGTTGGCACAGTGAACCACCACTTTGAAATGATCTAGCATCTTAAACCAAGTGTCCACTACAAACGAACAAATAAACAATACGTGGTCATCCATACAATGGAATATTGCTCAGCTTTAAAAAGGAAGGAAGCTGCGTGTGGTGGGGCATGCCCGTAGTTCCAGCACTCAGGAAGCTAAGATAGAAGATTACCAAAAGTTCAAGGCCTGCTTGGGCTACATAGTGAGTTCAAGGCTAACCTGGACTACATAGTGAGAACCTGTCTTACAAAATAAAAATAAAAATAAAAAAATTAAATAGGATGGAAATTCTGACACATGCTGCATATCGATGAACCCTGAAGACATCCTGCCAAATGAAAATAGCCAGTCACAAAAAGACAAACATGAAGGACCTAGATGATTAGTCAAAATCATAGAGACAGAAAATAAAGTGGTGGGTGCCAGGCATGAGAGTAGGAGTAATGGTGGATTATTGCTCCATGGTACAGTTTCAGCTGCGGGCAATGAAGACATTCTGGAGGTGGATGGTGGTGACAGCTGCCCAATGCAACACATGAGATGCTGTTGAACTGTACACTTAAAATGGTTAAAATGGTAAGTGTTACATATATTTTACCACAAAAAAACAAGGATTTAATCTCACTACAATCCAAAGTAGTATCATTTTTGAGGTATCACAGGTATAGTAACACTTTTAAAAACTTTAAAGTTTCACCCGATGGTAAATTTTCAGTTGGGTCTACAATTCTGCCTTTAAAATGGTCAGCATCTACTTTCTTTTGTATTTATCACAGAAAATATTTTTAAGTGGCTTAAACATATAGTTACAAATTCCTGTATATGCACATAAGCTAATGACATAAAATTTAAAGTTTCTTTACTTACAGCCACTAACTAACCAAGGCAAGGTCATTACATTTTCTTAAAACACAGGTTTATTTGAAACCTAAATCAATGAGCCATAGTCCTGCCAATTATGGAACCAGGCAGCTAAATGAACAGTGATTAGTTAATTATGAAAAGGCAAAATGGCTTTCTAGAAGTTTGGAATTTGTGATCTTTCTTGTCATAATATATTCATGTGTATGCAAAAGCAACTTTTAAAAAAGTAAACAGCAGTCACACCAAGCTTTAGGAGCTAAAGGAATGAGCTGTCATCCTTTCAGATGAGGTCACAGTATTTGCATTATTATTTTTAGCTCCATTATATACCAGGGAAAGATGAAAGAAAAATTCCCTTTCTTTGCACCAAATTTCTTTTTTTTTTTTTTTTTTTTGGTGCTGGGGATCGAACTTGGGGCCTTGTGCTTGCAAGGCAAGCATTCTAACCACTGAGCTAAATCCCCAACCCTGCACCAAATTTCTAATTAAGATTTGGGTTATTAAAAATACCAGTGATCATCTTACCCTTTTGAACAATTTTATCCAAAATGTTGAAGTAATTCTTCTGTGCCACACCACTCAATGACGTTAACTGGGATTTTGCAATTAGCTGCAATAGCTTAAAGGGAAGAGAGAAAAGAAAACTAAGCAATGTAGAAATTCATTTAATATGGAAACAGATACTATGGTAACAGGGCACAAGTACAGGCCGCTGCGTCAGTCTGTGTCCAGTTGCTGAGGGAGCTGTGCTTCCAGCTTTCCAGCCCTACCAAAGGTCCCTGCTACAAGCCTAAGAGGTAGTACTCAGCCTCTGTGCACAGCTGCACTCAGCACAAGTGAGCCACAGTCCTGCCAATTCTGGAACCAGGTAGCTAAATGAAGTGATCAGTTAACTATGAAACTAACTCACATGTTCTAGCATCATTACATGCCCAGACTCACTTGTGAGGGTTACGAGGCCCTTCCACCTGGAGACTGAAAAGAAGCCAAAGCAAACCCTAGCCCAACCCTTTCAACAGTCCTGTGGCCAGGGTGTGCAAAGGCCTAACAGGACCCTCAGGACCAGCGACAGAACACGGTGACAGAATCTACGCATGATGGATCTCCTTGTGATTGGAATGAGGGTGCCCATGTTGACCTCTGCCCTGCGTCTCTCAGCCCTGGGTCTCTGTTATGCCCACTGCTTGCTGACCGCCTCTTAACATTGCAAACAAGCTGTATTTTTCTTTCTGCGTTTCTATCTCATGGCATTTCTACTTATATCTGACCATCATGCCTTCCCTATCCTTTTACCTCTAGCTCTGTGAATCGCTGCGCTCTGGGCACTTCTCACACACAACCTGGAGCTGGACTTTGCAGCTGCTCTAGTCTGGAAATCTTTTACATTTATTGACACAACACGGGTTTGGTCTTAATTGTATTACTTGATTTTGTGACATAAAAAGAAGTCCTCATTCTCTCTGTGTGGTTCTTTTAAAGCCTAGGAGAGTTTGTATTCTTTCATCCTGGAGGTACTGTCATTGTAAGAACTCTGTGTGGCTCCCTCATGCTCTGGAGCCTCAGAGAGTGCATCTTAGTCATATCAGTTTACTGCTCCCCTCATGGTAAACTGCTATCCTCTCATTCTCCTTCCTTCTCTCTGCCCCTCTACAGCTTGATGTTTTTGCGCAATAGTGAGAACCTTCTAGCCACCTCTTCTGTCTCCCTCCCTGGTGCTACTGCTGTGCCTTTCCTCATGGCCAGGACCCATTACATTCTCATCCTGCCCCAGCACTCTCATCCCAACATGTGTGCTCATTTTGGCGGACAACTGAAGCACTGGCCAGCATTGGTGTCCACTTCCATTGGTTCCCCAGCCATCTCCTGACTGGCCGGGGAAGTTAATTTACTCAAAAATGCTCATGACTGCCAAAATAGGCTGAAAAAGTAGACAATATAACTTGACCTCATAGATGGGGTCAATTAGAGATGAACAACTGTCTGCCACCAATTGGAACACCCACGGAAAAAACCCTGGACCCATACAACTATCTAGACTGAACCTAAGGAAACAGAAAACCTGAAGAAATAGTCAGAAATAAAGTCTTCAACCAAAGACAAGCCAGGACTAAACATCTTCACTGCTGAATTCTACCAAACATTTTAAGAAGTAACATCGCTGCTCTTCAGATTCTTCTAAGAAAGAGAAGGAATTCTCCTAAATACATTCTATGACGGTTGTACTCTCTTAATACCAAAACCAGACTAGGACACAAAAACAAAACACTAGGCTAATGAACATCGATGCAAAACCCCTCACAAAATATTAGCAAACTGAAATCAATAGCACATCAAGAGACTACTCACTATGATCAAGACCAGGAAATGCAAGGATGGTTCAAAAAATACAATCATAGCAGGATACATCATGTACAGGTACAAAATAACCATGATGAATATGATCATTATGTATACAATGTACCAATACATGTTCTCAGTTAAAAAATAAATAAATAAATAAATAAATAAATAAATAAATAAATAAAATAGAAAAACAAATACAATCATAGGGGCTAGGGATTTAGCTCAGTGGTTTGAGTGCTTGCCTGACAAGCATAAGGCCCTGAGTTCAATCCCCAGCACCAAAAAACAAACACAACAACAACAAAACCAAAGAAATACAATCACAAACAACATGTATCCCATGAACAGAATGAAAGACAAAATTCATATGACCATTTCAACAGATACAGAAAGAGCATTTGATGAAATTCAACATCGCTTTGTGATAAACTGAACAAATGAGGCACAGAAGAAAAATAAAACAACACAATCAGGGCCACATATGATAAACCATCACACTGAACTGGGAAAAACGGAATGCTTTCTAAAATACGGAACAAGACACAGATGTCTACTTTCACTTTCATTCAACATCGTGCTGGAAGTCCTAGCCAGAGCAATCAGGCAAGAAAAAAACAAATAAAACTCATCCAAATTGGACTGAAAGAAGTCAAACTCATTGTTTATAGATGACATGATCTCATACATAAAATTTTCAAGCACTCTGCCAAAAAATATTAAAACTAATGAACGAACAAAAACCAATCATTTGTGAAAACATGGATGGAACTGGAGATCATTATGTTAAGTGAAGCAAGCCAGACACAGAAAGACAAGTACTGTATGATGTCACTTGTATGTGAAACCTTACAAAGCTGTTCTCACCTTGAGACTGCAGTGTTAAGTAAACCAAATCAGATGCACAAGCTTAAACAACTCATGGTTTCTCTTACGTGAGAAACCCAAAGCATAAATAATTAAACAGCAAAATAAAATACAGAAAATAGCAAACAAGGAGATAGATCTTTTGCACAAGGGAAAGAGACCAAAAGAGGGAGGGAGGGGATGGAAGGGAAGGGGAAAGGGATGAAAAAAAGAATGTGTTATGTGTATGTATCAACTCCCCACATGGAATATAATAATTATGTATTGCAAACATGTACCAATAAAAATGAAAATTAAAAAGAAAAAAAGAGAGTATAATAGTGGTTATTAGAGGATAGGGAAGGTAGTTTCATCAACAGGTGCCCAGTTATAGAAGCAATAAATTCTGGTGTTCGCACAGTAGGGTAAATATAGTTAAAGTATCGTATATCTCAAAATAGCTACAAGATTGGGGTTTGAACATACTCACCAAAAAGAAATGATGAATGTTTGAGGGGACAGACAGGCTAATTACCCTAATCTGATCATTATGCAATTTATCCATGTATCAAAACATCACACTGTACTCCAAAAATTATGTGCTGACTAAATTTTTTTTTCACATGCTCAAGAAAACAATATTCTCTTAATTCTTATGTGGTCAATACTACCTGAGCGCCATCTCAAAACAAAGAGTGTTTGAACAGAAAATTCACAGGTTGCCCCTTCTCCCTGGAGGATCCAGAGGGAACTCTAAGGATGTGGAGAAATCTAAGGGTTAATTCCTCCCCCCATGGAGACCCTGGGTTTGCTTCCCCGTTGAGCAGGTCCTTACGTCTCCTTCAGAACCCAGTAACTCAATGGGAACACCTGCTCAGGACTGCTCTGGGCCACACAGATGGGAGCCTGTCCCGTTCTAGTGCTGTGCTGTTCTCTGAAGACTCGAGTGTGGACATGCTCGCTTCACTCAGGTCCTCTCACCCTGATGCCTAGCCTTGCTGTTGGGTCTCAATGTGTCTTCCGTCCTGCCACTCTAACCTCCACTCTTCTTTCTCTAATCCTGCCTACCCTTCTGGAAGTTCTTCAGCTGCCTGGTGTCTAGGTTCCCTGTTTCCTGCTTTACTGATATCTCTTCCTGTGTCTGTCCTGGAGCCCACCTTTGCCAATTACTATACTGGGGTCCTGTTGCTTTTCCTTCAGGATGAAATGTGATCCTAATTCCATCCTGCTTCATGGACACGTTCTTCTGGTGTTCTGCATCAACTGATTGGAAAGAACTAATGTTCTTTCCGTATTTTCTTCAGAAAATACGCATAGTTTCGAAGTTGCCTCGTTTTTCGGTGACGTGGAATTCCCTAGGCCTCTACATTGCAGGAGGGGCCCAAGATAGCTTCTAGGTCTCTCTTTCCCAGGCTTTCTCCTGCACTACTTCACATCACATGGACAATTCTGAAGGTGACCCTGCAGCCCAACTCATTGAGCACAACTGGGTCCAAGAAGCTCTTTGCTGCCAGCCATCATGCTGGACTTTATGCTTGTACTGGAAGCCGGGGTCCAGCACCCATGTACAAGATAGGTGAAGGCTGCGTCTCTATCAGCAAGCACTCCTGTTCCCTTCTGCTTTCTGCCTGTTCCAGTCCTAGCTGCTCGTGGGAGGCATTACATATCTCATACAGTCCGTGAATTGCAGTTGCCTATTTCTCTGAAAATAGGATTCTTTATTCCTTCCTTTTAATTCTCCTTTCCAGCCTTTGTTGATTTCCAGAGGGTGGAAAGAAAATGCTAACTCACATACTCAGCCACAAATAACACTATCAGACAATCCCATGATAATCTGAAAAAAACGTTTTGCATCTTCTGTTTATATAGAAAGTACCTGCTACTAAAGTGACCAAAGAAACACAATTTGGGGCACCAACCAGAGAACAAAGCTGACAACCCATCACTAAAATTTCAGCCTAGTTCCTTCTGTGTGTGTGTGTGTGTGTGTGTGTGTGTACAATGCTGGGGATCAAACCCAGGGGCTTGTGCACACTAGGCAAGTGCTCTGTCACTGACCTATATTTCCAGCCTTTTATCTTTTCAAATTCGCAGAATATTACTATTCAGTTCTTCCTTGTGTTGACCGTTGCCACAATAAGCAGAGTAAGTCTCTGTCTCAGTTTAGAACCAATAATAGAGACTGGATTCAGGCTAAGGGGTTATGATTTCTGTTGCTAATAAATCCAGGTGGGCAGGAAGGACTTAGGTATGTGGAGACCACAGGCTTCCTACCATCACAGTCAGCCCTGTGAGCGTCTAGTCTCATGGGCAGGAGAGGTGCATGAGAGCAAGCAGTCTCACTCTAGAGCATGCATGGTGTTTGCTGGCACAGGGAAGCATCTACATTCAATCTTTACTCTGGATCTGGTTAGATACACTTGTAGACCTCCACTGAGCCCTGATTTCAAAGGCACTATATGAACAACTTCCTGATGTCCCTCAATTCCCATGATGTTACTATCAGCACTGTGGATTAGAAAGCAGAGGTGTGTAGAGGGAGGACACAAGCCTAAATCTGAGAGCCAAAGTGGCAAACCAGCCTGCAGCAAGTGTGGCCTCGGAGTCTGCACTGGGCTCTCATGGCTGCCTGTATTCTCTGCATGAGGGGCAAAAGGAAGAGCTCTGAACAGACATGGGCTTCATGGTATGAGGTCTGATCGTTTGATTCTAAAGTTCCCCAGTTTTACTGTCTTTCATACAAAAGCATGACAGTAGGCTGTGGCAGAACTACCACCTCCTCCTTACCCTTGTGTCATCTCTAGATTTCCTGGCAATGCTGCAGTAGCCTCCCTCAGCTCCCCAAGCCTGGGGCTTCTGCCTGGCCTCCTCCATCTTTCCCAAAGGAGCCAGTGGGCAGGATACCACACACATGCTGTTCAAGCAGAGGGTGTCTGAGAAGCCTTCCTTGGCAATTAACACCCCCCCTTCTGACTCTCATCTTGTCTGCAGACTTCTAGCACAAGCAGGAAGACTGCTATTTTACCTAAAGCTAACAGACTCTGGGATCTTCCTGAGGCCAGATGGGTCTGAGGTAGGCCCAAGGAGAAGCACAGCAGTTAATCTTTAGACAAACAAAGGCAAACTGTCAAGGAACCATATTGCTGAGATCCTTTCCTTCTGAATGTAGCTCAAAATAAAATTTTATTTTAAAGATACATCATTAGTACAAAGCTTTTGTGGAGTTGTGTTTTGTATAAAATTCCTTTATTAAGTCCTCTTCTGTAAAATGAACCTCATTCTTTGTGGAAATCATGAAGTGCAAAATGCATGAGAAGTCACAGACAGATTCTGGGATCTTTGTGAGGCCAGGAGGGTCTGAGGTGGGCCCAAGGAGAGGCACTGCAGTGCTGTCAGCTCCCACAAAGCCCAGGGCAGGAAGGGCTGCCCTGCCAGAGGCCCCTAACCTGTGGCACTGATATCAGGAAACCCAACTTCCATATTTTCTCTTGAATTTGTTCCTTTTCTCCCCCTACATAACAAAAAGGCAGACTTTTTTTTTTTTTTTTTTTTTTTTGTGCCAGGGATGGAACTCAGGGCCTTGTGCTTGCAAGGCAAGCACTCTAACCACTGAGCTAAATCCCCAGCTCCCAAACAGGCAGACCTTTCTGCAGCTGCCTGAAGCATCTTGAACATTTCACATCTGTAATCTTCAAATCACAGTTATTCAGTCATCAAAGTAGTTTCTGAAACTAAACACTTACTTTGACCACATAAGTGAACCTTCGGATATCCTGAATCGCACTTGAAAAGTCTAGCCGGTTAAAGGCTTCTCCCAAGGTACAGTAGCCGTGCCTCTGGAAAGTAGCAGAACGGAGTTAAATTTAGGCAATCAGCCAAAGCAAGATGACAGTTAATGTTAACTAGGTTGTATGAACAGCTATTAAAGTTTTGGGAAAGAACATTTGTTTTCATTTTGAAGATGTCTTCCACATTTAGATGAGAGTAGAGTAAAATCATAGCAATGCTAAATTTAAGCTATTTTTGCATAATCCAGACACTATGCATTACATTAATTGGCATTCTTTGGATTACTGCTTATATAATGACAAAAAGAAGTATTTATATTATACCTTGCTGGTTTCTTTTGCTGGGGACAAGATAAGGTGGACATGGACACACCAGGTTAAGGATGCTGGTTATACCGCTAGAATGAGAGGCCTGTACTGACTAGGGCGGGAGCCAGCCTAGGAGAGGAGTAGTTGGCCAAGGAAGGTACCTCCGGAAAACAGCAAACAGGTGGTGAGGCCGAGGTCAGACACCCAGACCTGATGGTAGTTTCTTCCTACGTTGGGAGCAGGAAGGCCAAGTACTCAAAAAGCCAAAAGCTGGTCATGGGACCCCAGGTCTTAAGAATCAAACAGGAAGTATAAGTAACTTTCTTTCAGTCCCATAAACAGTGGTATTCCACGTTGGAGGTCTTCTGTAATGGCACACACTTTATTCTGTATCAGTTTGTGTAGATTTGCACCTTAGGCTTGGAAGCTGTCTGAAATTCCATCTCTGTATTTAAAAGTTTATGAACAAATCTTCGATATGGTGTTGAGGGGCTGACATACCGGAGGGCAATAAGAAACCATAAGGTAGCAGAAAGATCTCTGAATTTAGAGCAGGGGGTGAGTTTGGTCTGGGATAGCTGGAACGACAACATGTGTGCTGGTCTCAGTTGTGGGGGAAATATGGAGACACGCTTGACAGCGCCCATCCCAGGAAGAGTTCCAATTCATGCACAAAGCACACACTCAGTGAAACATTCAACACACATGCACTGAGCATCTGCTGTGTGAAGAATGCTTTCCTGGCTGTGGTGAAGCAAAGGATAACTAGGTACATGTCATAATCTGAAATTCATTCTGGCTGATAGCCTTAATTCTTTTCAGAAGGAACAGACTTCTAAATGGTGGTACAGAAACCTCTTCAAAGTAGTGACCATCTCACAACGGGAACCAAACCTGGTTCACAGAGGAGACCACAAATGTGTCTGCCTTCAAAGCTGCATGGGGCTGCATTGGGAAGCTGTGTGACAGGACATGGCACTAGCCTGACTCCTTCCTGAGCCTGTCAGATCCCTGTTCCAAGGATCTATGGGACAATCTTGTAGCCCACAACAAATCTTGTTGCTATGCCAACTGTAATCTGCTAACAAACCAGGCTAGATCTGCCACTCTTCCAGTGGCATCTCAGAGTATATGCTAAAGACTGGGGTTGTGTTAGACACATTTAACACTAACCATCACTAAATAGGCTGAGTAACTTTTCTTTCTCATAATCAAATCTTTATGTTTCTAGCAAGTTAGGCTAGTTTAGGACATCCATTATTTACATTTCTGGAACGTTTAATTTATCTTAATATGTAATAAACAATAGCTCTCTGAATTATTTCTCACAAGTGCTGTGAAATAAAGCAAATACAGAGTTTCAAAGGCTGCAAAAGGAACTAGGCTTCCTCGATACTAAGCAGAGAAACAGGAAAACAGAGTAGAGCAAACTGATTTGTTTAAGACAGTGGTGGTGAACCCATGCCACACTACACACACCTACACATAGGCACACACCCCCACCACACATAAGCATGTCCTACACCCCCCACATATCATAAATGTACACACATGCCACACATATGTTCATATCTCATATGCATACCACACAATACACACATGCTGCATGAACACCACACATACCACAGCACACATACACACATGTCCCACACACACGTAATGTGTACCACATACCACACTGCATATATAGTACATACACATATGCACCACACATATCACATGTATCACACACCACATAAACATACACAAACCACATAGAACACTGATATGTACATATATCCCATCACATGTCACATATGTACCTATCATACACATGCATAACACATTCACACAGATAATACACACACATTTGCACAACCACACATTCAACACATACACGTTACACTCACACAACTGTAAACCAGACTTCAAAAGTGTTTCACACGTATTCATCGTCAGAATGTGAATCACACATTTAACACTGCAAGAGATTATTTAACATGATATTTCACTCTCAACAGAAACAATACAGAATATGCTCTTATTTATAAAGAACACTTACTTCTTTTGTGCTTTCTTTATGGACATAGATCCATTTTTCACGATAAAAACCTAGAATAAAAATTTTAAATCTGACAAATCATTTGAAAATAAAGATTTTAAGGGAGTTTCAATAACTGGACATGCTAACAAAATTATCTGACTTACTGTATCGGTAAGAGATGGTTTTACTTAGGAAAATGTAAAGAAAAATGCTTTGTTTCCTAATATCAGGATGTACTGAAATCTCCTTACACAGAAAATGATTTAAGAGAGTATCATGTCTTATAATGCAGAAGAAATTAGCGATATTGACTGCAGTCATATCAAAACTCAAGTAATCATTTAAGTCATTAAATTATTCCAATAATGTTATGCACCCTAATACAGTCCTATTTTTGTATTGCCCTCTACAACACTCCACAGATGCACACTTTCACATAACTCTGATCCTAAGCTTTTCTATTTGACCCTGACTTCCTGCCCGTACCCTTCGCATCCAACATCCCAAATCCCAGCTCCTTCCATACTTGCCCCGAGTTGTCAGTGACACTGCACCTAGGTCCTCACACCTTTCAGGTGGCCTGGCTGCTCCAGAATGAACCAAATTCATGACTGTCCTCTGATCACTCAGCTGTAAAGGCTGCGTTGTGGATTTTACCATCTTCTGTTTGTGTACATCTTAACAACTCAAACAGCAGAGATGCAAAAATCTGATCACCACATCAGTGGGTAACACTGGACACAGTGGTTGTCTATATACCTGCGTCACCTCTTTTTTTTTTTTTTAATTTTTTACCAAGAACATGTATTGGTACATTGTATACATAATGATCACATTCATCATGGTTATTTTGTACCTGTACATGATGTATCTTGGTTTTCCCCTCTCTTCCCCACCCCTCCCTTCTGCTCTCCCGCTTCCCTATTTACAGCAGGTTTATTTATAGTTTTCCATTTTTTCCCTTTCCCCTTTCCTTTTTCCGTTCCTTCTTTTCCCCTTTCTCCCTTTCTACTTCTCCTCTCTTTTGAATATTATCTTCCTTTTATATAGTATCTAT
>PVJO010004458.1:10000-72325 GCA_004026905.1 Hystrix cristata | reverse complement strand
AAAAGTCTCTAGTTTATCCTTTTTATGGCAGAGTAGTACTCCATTGTGTAGAAAAACCACATTTTCTTTAGCCATTCATTAGTTGGCCATTTAGGTTGTTTCTAAGACTTATTTATTGCAAACTGTGTTGCTATAAACATGGTTGTGCATATATCACTGTGGTATGATGATTTTAATTCTTCTGGGAAGATACCCGGTAGAGGAATAGCTGGATCAAATGGAGCCTCTAGTTGTAGTTTTTTTGAGGAATCTCCATTCTGATTTCCACAGTGGCTGGACCAATTTACATTCCCACCAAGAATGGAGAAGGGTTCCTTTTTCCCCACAGCCCCGCCAGCATTTGTTACTGGTTGATTTTTTGATAATCGCTGTTCTTTCTGGACTGAGATGGAATCTTAACGTTGTTTTGGTTTGCATCTCTCGAATAACTAGCGATGTTGAACACTGTTTCATGTATTTATTTGCCATTTTTATTTCTTCATCTGAGAAATGTTTATTCATTTCAGATGCCCATTTTTGGATTGGATCTTCAAATGTGACAGGTTTGATTTTTTTTGAGTTCTTTGTATATTCTAGATGTTAGACCTTTGTCTGAGGGACAGCTGGCAAAAATTTTTTCTCAGTTTGTGGGTTTTCGCCCCGCTCTATTGGTGATTTCTTTTGCTATGCAAAAGCCTTTTAATAGGACGTGATCCCAAGCACTGAGTATTATTTCCTGTGCAGTCTGAGTTCTGTTCATAAATTTTTTTCCTACCCCTATGTCTTCGAGAGTTCCTCCTATCCTACTCTCTAGTAGATTTAGTGTTTCCACATCACCTCTTATTTCATAAGATAGCACTGCCAAGACAAGTCCGCATATTAACACATTTAAAATTTTGAATAAAAATGATCTTTCTTACTTTGGGCATTTGTGTCATTTTTGAAATGGTCCTTTTTCCTTTTTTTGGATGCATATTCACATTCTTCATTATTGAATATTTCTTCATCTTCACTATTTAAGATACTGAAATAAAGATGTTTTATTAAAATATTTTTTCAAGAAGATCTTCATTTACCTTATCTTTTACAAGAGAATATAATAAATATTTTGCTTGTAATTTAGGGGACCAAAGTAAAAAACTCTGGAAGTACTAGTTAATTGTTTTCAGAGACAGATCATGAGTTTGAAATTATAAGGGTAATGTCTAATACATATTTCCATTTTGAGAAATCCAAGCTGTATCTTGGTTCTTTTGAGAATGTGATACCAGAAAGTGCTAAACGTGTTTTAGAATCTTCCACAGATTTCATATCCTTAGCCAAGGCAGCTTCAAGTATCAAAATGTTTTACTAAAACATGAAGATCATAAACAAAACTATAAAAACTCTGGGGAAAAGCTTGTGAAAAATATGATATCTAAGACTAACAACTTGCTCCAACATCAAGCAAACACTTGGCATTTCTGTTTATCCTCTACATTTAAAAAATTTTAACTGAGGCTATTGCTGCACTGAAGATTTTCTTAATAAACATCAACCAACCTGTTGTCAAGTCAGTTAATGGAACCTGATGAAGCAAACATAATTTTTTACTACTTAAATGCAGTTAAGGTTTTCCAGTATTTCTTTTTTTATACAATAAAATAACATCATAAGGCATTAACTAAATGTGAACACCTTTTCGATAAGAAAGTTTTTTCCCTGTAGTACTGTAATAAAATCTATGAACAGCAATACATACCATCAAAACTAAAGATGCATAAAGTTCTGTTTTGTTTTGTTTTGTTTTTTGATACATTGGGCATTGAGTCTGTTTTCATTCTGTAAGGGAGGAAGAAGTGCTATGGAGAGAGTTGGCTGTTGTGGGGACATGGGAATGATGCTCAAAACCAAGGAACTAAAATCGCTCATTTCCCCATCATCATTTTTTGACAAGAAAATTGTGTACAAACCCCTTTTCACTCAGCAGTATTCGCTTTTAATAAAAACAGCTGAGTTTGCCCCATGCATCTATTTATCACTGTCAAGAGAGACTTAAACAGCACGGGCAATCTCTGTAAACTAACAAGACAAGCAGAAGTGCACTGGAACACACACAACCACATTGTGGCAGGCACTAAATAACACCAACCCATGGGAATGTGAATAAGCCTTGAATTTTATATTTATTCTTAGGCTAATTTGTTATAATTGACTCAAATATTGAATGGAGACTTCAAATATGAGAGCTTATATAGCGAAAATCACAAACATTATCAAAGTAAAAGCAGAAATACACTGTCTTCCAGAAATTGTGTCACAGAAGCAGGAGAGAGAGCCAGCCAGGCTCACCTGTGTAGTGGGAGGGACTCCTGTGCACCCTGTTGTGCTGCAGCAAGTGGCAACCCTAGGTGGATTGCCCTCATTTAACCTGCCGTAGGTGGCAGGGCACCCTCAGATGCTCCCACAGGAAGGAATCAGATTTGTTCCAGGCTGAGCCTAGGGAGTGACCATGTCCTCTATGACTCTGGCCCTAGGCCTGCTGGGCCACTTCCATACTAGTGGTCTCGGTGCATCTTCCTCCCTAGTACTGCTGAACTACTAGTACCTGGGCTGATGGGCTCAACGGGGCTCAAAAGATTTGGGATTAGGCCCTGGGGGAGTCCCACAGGTGATAATCAAGGAAAATGGTCACTTTGGAGAAATGCTGGTATTTTTACACAGTATTTTGAACAGGAGGGTAAAAAGTCATATTCTTTGGAGGCAGTTTTTATACTGTCAAGTAAACATGAGAAAGTTGGGAAGAAAAATGAATGCTTTCAAAATTAAGATTTAACACGTTTTTGAATAAAATAGTATTCAAAGTTGCATACATCTTTCTATTTTACATGCATGTAAACTATCAATCACCTACATTTCACAGTAAACAGTTCCTCTTTTTATGGCCTTTGGTAGCATGAGCAAGACATAGATCTTGTACCCTGGCTTAAAAAAAACAATGGAATCTTTAACAACAACAAAATCACAACAATTTAATCAATAGGTATTTCTCTACAGAAAAAATACAAATGGCCAACAAGCACTAGTTCACACACAGGATCACTAGTTCTTAGGGAAATGCAAATCAAAATCACAATGAGATACCACCTACACCCACTAGAAGGGCTACTAGCCAAAGAATAACAAGCACTGGTGAGATGTAGAGAAATTAGAATGCTTATGCACTGCTGTTGAAACGTAAAATGTTACTCTGAAAAACATGGAAGTTCCTTGAAGATTAAACACAGAATTACCACATGACACAGCAAGTCTGCTACTGGGTATATAGCTGAAAAACTGAAAGCAGAGCCTCAAAGAGACATTTGCACTCCTACATTCATAGCAGCACCACTCACAACTGTTAAGTGCCAAAGCAATCCACATGCCCACCAACAGACACATGTGTGATAGAGAGAAGAGTCTGGAGCTCCCCAAGGAGTATTTTTCACTCTTTCCTCTGCAGCTGCCCCAAGTATCTCACAGCCAGCCACAGAAACATCCGATGCCACAAAGCCACTCCAGGAGACATGTGCTTTGGCCGTAGCAAGCTGCAATCACAGTTCCATCCCAAATGACCCTGCCCCACATCTCCTCTGCAGCCACCCTCAATCAGGTTCACAAACAGCCCCTCCTCTACTCAAGACTAAACAGAAAATCTGACACTGAGCCCACATGAGCCTACCTTTTCTTCTACATGAACAACCTCCCTGTTCCTTTCAGGGGTCAGTCCATGCAGTGTTCTTCTTAGGCTGAAGAGTTAAGTCCTAATAAAGTCTCTTCCAGATAGCATATTTTTGCCTACTCATGATTTCTATCTCAGATGGAGCATGCTGAGATGGGAGACTAAGAGCTGGTGACACGAAAGGCCGCTGGTACTGAAAGTGACCGGCAGCCAGCACTGCTAACACTGAGGGCAGCTAGCAGCAAAGAATGGAAGGGAGCAAAGGAGCATCCCTGGAAGTCACCACCTCAGGTCCCTGGAAGAGTTCCTGAGGGCTGCTAGTGGCTGCTGGTTCCAGCTGCTAGGACAGTAGTGGAGGACCACTAACACTTAAGAGCTGATAGCTGTTGGCTTTCAAAGCTCAGGGTTGCTACCACTTTGTCTTCTCATAATTTCTATCAAAATTGAGCAAACAAACCTCCAGTCAATTTTTAATAAATGAATAAACAAAACAGTAAATCCATATAATGGAGCACTATTTAACCTTAAAAAATAAGATAAGTATAGACACATATTACAACATTGTTGATGCCGGAGGACATTATGTTAAGTCAGATATAAGCTTGTCCAAAAAGACAGAAAGTATCGTATTTGACTTATATGTTGGGGTCAAATCACAGAGACAGAATTAGAATGGAGGGTAGCAGGGGCTGAGGAAAGGGGATGCAGAGAGTGTTAATGGGGACAGTTTCAGCTTGAGAGGATGAAGAGTTGTGGAGATGGATGGCAGTGATGGCTGCACACAGTGTGAATATGCATAATGCCACTGAACAGTGCCTCTGAACATGGCTAAGAGGGTAAACCCTGGGTGATGCGTATTTTACCACCGTGCAGGTGGGGCAACATGCTCATCTTGTGTTGGGGCTGTCTACAGTGAGAGGCAGGGCAGAGAGCAAGGGAGAGAGTGGCCTGCTCATCCTATCTTTTTTGGTCTGGATTGTCTACAGGGTATGACAGGGAGAGAAAAAAAGAGGAAGTGCTAATCAAGGGGATCTCATATAATCTGATAAATTAAAAACATTGGACACAGTGCAAAAACCACAGGACATCTATAAATTTAAATGTCTCTGCCTTATAAAGCCAACAATTTAACTCCCTATATCCAAGCTGAGCTGCCCACCCCCATACTCTGTCAATCCCCCTTCTTTCTCAGGAATGTGTCCTAACAGCACAGAGTTTCTCTAGTAAATCCATAGTAGGTGCACAACTTTCCAAAGTTCATGTCTTTCTTTTTTTTGGGGGGGGGGTACTGGGGATCAAACCTAGGGCTTTGCGGTTGCTAGGCAAGCACTCTAACCACTGAGCTAAATCCCCAGCCCCCAAGTTCATTTCTAAGCAAGAACAGGAAGAGTACAGAGAAGAATCAACAAAACACTACAAATAGAAAGGACCTAGAGCAAAGCATTGTTCTCATAGTTCAACTCCAGAAGTTGGAGTGCTGTCATTTCCCTAAATTATAATCCTCATTCTTGTGACCTACTAGAAAGTGCATCTTCTTGGATGACATCTTCCAGGCAAGTTGGGTCTTAAGCATCCACTCCTGGATGATTCTGGGGCCCTAAGCACAACCTGTACTGTGTGCTGCTACGGGCTATTGTTTCCAAGCTGTTTCACTCTGTTTCAGAAGAGGACAGCAGGGAAGCCTCCAGTTCCTGAAATGGACAATTGAGGGTAGCTCTTCTTCCCTGTAATAGGATAGACCACAAAAATTTTGTTGCTAGTAAAAAACATTAGCAACATTTGTGAATGATTTAAATTTTAGTAATTACAAAAGCATATATTTAACGTAATAAAAATTAAATAATAAACAAGTATAAAATTAAAGTCTCCCTTACCAACCTGCCTTCTGAATTACCTAGACTTTTACTATTTCTATTTTTATTTGATCTAGTTACTAATTTTATAATTCCAAAAATACGCAGATTCCTCTATTTCTTAAGCTGTCTACAAAAGACAAGGAATTAAGCAGGTCACTCTCTCTCAGATGTGGGCTGATGGATCATCCTGCAACAGCCACCAGGTGTAGCCAGTCTCACCACATCCCTCCCTTCTAGCTCCCCTTGCTCTCAAGTGAGTCCCACACAATGACAACTTTCATGTGTCCTGGCCGTATTCACAGTCCTGTTTTGATCACTGTGGGGGAGTAGGTGGACATGCTGCTGGACTCTGCGCCTTGCACCTGGACTCTGCGCCTTGCACTTGGACTCTGGACACCTCAGCCTGAGCCCAGATCACAGATCTCTTTGCCGCCCATGCATTTCAGGGAGAGCTGTCCCTCCCTCCAGCATGTACTATTTTCTATGGCTGAAGAGCTTTGCAGATGTTTGTTTCTTCCCAGAACTCGAGGCAGTGAGTTTCAGATCAAGGTGTCAAGAGCTGGTTCCTCCCAAAGCCCCTTTTGGGCCTTCAGAGGTAGCCTCCCCATGCCCTTAGGTGGTCTTCCTCTGTACACTCACCCCTGTCTCTTCCTCTCTTCTAAGGACAGGTCCCATCCTTTCAACTCATGTAGTCTTAATCGACCCCTAACAGACTCATGGGGATTCGACATATGGGGAACCCAATCCAACCCGAAGCACAGTATTTAGGATAAACATACCTTTTTTATCACTCCTAGGCTTTGACATGGAAAGGGAAATTAAAATATGTGCCCATCCAACTTCTTGAAGTCAGAATTTTGTGAACGGAATAAAACCAGTTACATTTGTTACTGCAGTGGGTTGAATGTGGCCCCTCAAAGTCTAAGTCCTTAGTTGTGAGTGTGGCCCTGTTAAGAAAAAAGGTTGTAACTTATGAAGGACCTAGAAGTGAGCCCACTCTGGACTCCTGTGGTCTCAAACTCAAGTACTTAAGGTCTCCAGAAGAGGGAGCTGCTCTGAACAGTGGGGCAGAAATCAGAGTGGCACATCCATTAGTGGAGAGGCCAGAAAAGGCTCAGGACAGAGGATACTTCGGCCTCCAGAAGGGACTAAATCCTGTCCAACCCTGACTTTGGACTTCTGGCCTCCAGAGCTTTGAGGGCGTAAGTTTCTGATGATTCAAGACCCTGAGTTTGACAAACACGTACATTTTTTCCTACAGAAAAATTCCGGAGGAAAGGGAAGTAGTAGAAACTGCCGTTAAAAGCACAGGATGACTGTCACAGGTCAGATCCACTGACAGGGGCTAAACTTGGTAGGTGAAGGGTCAAGGAGAAACAGAGTGCTTGCACATCTCTAGATGGGGGGTGGGGAGGTCAGTGGAGAAGCCTGGTTCTCGCGCCTGTCTGACCATGACACTGGGAGCAGGTGGCAGCCTGTGTGCCTGGCTGGAGTAATCTGAATAGCACACTGCCTGGGCTGTTTGGGATACAAGAAATTTTAAGTCCCTTCCATTGCCATCTCTCAAATAAGATATGAGGGTTTTTTGTTTTGTTTTTGGTGCTGGGGATGGAACTTAGGACCTTGTGCTTGCCAGGCAAGCACTCTACCACTTGAGCTAAATCCCCAACCCTGATATAAGAGTTTTAAACTGAAATATATATATATTTATTTTATATTAAACAATTCACATAAAATAAGTACACACCTTTCATCTACATCTCAGCTCTTCATGCACAGCCTTAGTTGCCTGTACTGGAAAAGGAATACTTGCTCTAACAGCCCACCCTGGCAGGTAATGTCTAAGAACAGCAGGAAACAAACAATAATTTAACATTAAAAACAAAAGTAATCCAGGCCTCTGCTTTTTGAAAATAAATTAGTCAACAATCACAATTAAACCAATTTTGATGGTTAAGTCTTTTAATCTATGCCAGACTTTCCACCACCCTGAATAAGCTTCTGAATTCATCCAGGCCAGAACCCTGAGATACTACTGGCTCAAGGGGCAGTGCAGGGGTGCAAGAGCTCAAAGATGACTTAGGAAAGATTCTTGGCAGCAGGGGGGAGTCACCCCTTAGGTGAAGAAAAAGGAGCCCTTCCACAAACCAGCTGCAGCTACAGCCAAGGGGCACCACTGGGCACAGGGGCACAGGATACGCTCCAACCTCTGTTCCCTCCTGCAACCACCTCTCATGCAGTGTGGAACCTGCTCTAATGTACAGTGAATTTCAGAGGAAGTGGAGGTAATGGGAATTTTTGTACACTACTACTCAAAGTATAAACTGGTACAAGATTTTGGAGGGCAATGTGGTGACACCAGAACTTTCAATATGAATTTCTACCATGAGCATGAAGAAAAATGTTAAAGGACGCACTCAGTGGTTAAAGTGCTTGCCTTGCAAGCATAAGGACCCGAGTTCGATCCTCAGCGCCAAAAAAAAAAAAAAAAAAAAAAATTACTTCAAGGGCATAGTAATGGAAGGGATAGCTTGGTGGAGGACGACGATTACAATGTTCTTTATATGTGCTTGGAGTCTTTACTTTTTTTTAAAGGCATATATTACTTTTGCAATTAATCTTAAAATAAAATTTGATTTTTGAAATTAAAAAATATAAAATTTGATTTGGAATTTAGACTTCATAAGTACTCACATAAGTATGCAAAGGGAGACACACAGATCACTGATGCTACAGTGTCAGAAATAATGGAAAATAACCAAAATGCTATTAGTGGAAGCTTAGGTAAGTAAGTTAGGCTACATTCAAATAATGAAATACCATCATTAGAAAGAATGAGGTAAATTAACATGAGTTGATGTGCACCATTTTCAAGAAATGCAAAGTAGAAAAAAAGGACAAACACACAACAGTATTAGGAGCACACTCTGATATCAGCTCAACGGAAAAGGATGGAGAGGCATCACTTGTGACCTGGTAATTCAGCTCCTGGCAGACACTTAAGGACTCTGTGTACAGGAAGTGCAGACTTAGATATATTACCATATTACCATAGTTCACAGGACCCCACCCTTCTAGTGCCTTAGGCCAAATACCATCCTCCTCCACTGTTATTTGACTACATTGCCCATATCAAGTCTTCCAGCAAATCCTACAAATCCCTGCCACCAGGTTTGAATCCTTCATCACCTCGCCACCTCTATCTTCTCCAAGCCATGATTGTTTATGTGGGGCACTCGAATAGCTTCTCATAACTAGCCCGTGTTCTGTCCTGTCTCTCAGCAGTTTGTTTTTAACACAACAAACCACTGATCTGCTCAAAACCTGGCCCCCCCACCTCACCCTGAGAAAGCCCAGTCCTCCTGTGGAAATGGGCTCTTCACAGCTGGGCCTGGCCTCCTCCTGACCCAGCATAAGGTAATCCTTGTTTACTTGAATGTGGCAGTCATACTCCTGCCTTGGGGCCTTTGTACTTCCTCCTCTGCCTAGGAGGCCTTGCCCCTTCAGCTCTGAGTGCCTAAGGTTTTGTTCTGCAGATGCCTTCAGGGGAAGCCACACTCCAGATCTGACAAACCACCATCCACCCCCCCCATTCTTATCTCCCAGAAATAATGAAGAAAAAATTCTACAGGGAACTCACTTTGTCCTTGCCCACCTGCCCCTCAAGAACACAAGCCCCATCAGACATAGGTTCTTGTCTGTTGTTCTATGTCTATATCCTGACACTGACTGCACAGAGCAAAAGCTGTAGACTGAACAGGCATAGTATCATGGAACAATGAAATCAGAGATGTGTCCAGGCGTGGCTCATGCAAATACTTTCCCTACCTGGTTGGGTGGTGGCCAGGTCGAGTTAGGGCCATGGCCCACGAGCAGAGAAATCAGCTCCCTTCCTTGCATTCTCACAGGAAAAAGCCACCAGCTAGGGTAGGTTTTAGGGCAGAGGGTAACACACTCAGTGGTCACTGTGCAGATTTTAATAAAAAAGAGCTATTTCCTCAGGACATCCTATGTGTTTGGGAACAATTAATGAAGATCCGAGATAGTTAATAAAGGAGAAAATATAAAATCCATTGAATTCCAAGAATAAGCCTGATGGCATCAAATTTCCTGATGAAGGGTGTAGGGAGCAAAAACTCAGAGGAAATGGAAGAGGAGAAGGCAGTGTCCAGGAATAAGGTAGCACTCAGTCCACAGGGCACATAAGATGGTCAACAAATGTCCAAGTTATCTGTCTGCTGAATGACCTAGTGAGCGCCTGTGTGAATAGGGTAGACACTGAGTGAGTCAGCAGGCCCCAGCATGTAACGGTGGGATCTTTCTGTTGCTTTTTATGGCTTATATTTACATGTCCCTCCTAAACTCTCATGTACTTAAGGATGGGCTCTTGGGAGGTGGCTGGATTATGGGTATGTGATACTGGATGATGGGTGTGATAACTGGATTAGTCCACTAATTGGCTTGGCATAGTTATGGGGTTACTGAAGAGGGAAACCCCACCTTGGGTGTGGGTGGCACCAGTCAATAGGCTGGTAGCCTGGATGGAATATAAAGGGAAAGAAGGAAGGCAGGCTCACTACTTCCTGCCCCCTGCCTGCCCTGCTGTGAACTGTTTCTTCTCTGCCAGTCCCCTCTGCCATGCTGCCCTGCCTTGGAGCCATCCAACAATGGACTGAAATCGCTACAAACCATGAGGTTTCCTCCTTAACTTGTGGTTGTCAGGTATTTTGTCCTAGCAATGAGAAGGTGACTAAATACTACTCATGTGCTGGTTGATATAAGGTGAGAACCAGATTAAAACATATTTAAAAAACAGACTGGGATAGAAGTAGGATACTAATAAGAGTGCCAGTGAAACAATGGATCACGGCCTAGAAGATGGCAAAAAGAGATTTTACCATACAGCAGGAAAAGCAGGTCAGCAGATGAGGTGGTCGTCAGGAAACCTGGACTGAGGTGACTGTGTGCAAGACTGGCATGCCTGAACTGGTGGTTTCAGATGTTGGGTCACTGAGGGGCAGCCAAGACAGCGAAGAGAAGAGAAGGAAATTGTAGGAACAAAGAGGTCAGCACCAAGCTCAGCAAGCATGAGTCCCATGGTGCACACTGAAACCAACAAGCAGTGGCAGGGTTGGAGTAGAGAAAAAAAACATGATTCTCTGTAAGCCCTGACATCTGAGTAAGTGACCATATCACTGGTTACCTGTGCAGAGCAAGGGTGAGAACCTCAGGCTGCTTCTTTTGGGGGATGGGGTGGTGGTGCCAGGGATCAAACTCAGGGCCTTGCGCTTGCTAAGCAAGTACTCCACTACCACTTGAGCTAAATCTGCAACACCCTCTCCAGGCTGCTTCTTATATACTCTGGGATGCAGGGTGTTTCTGTTGCTCATTTACAATGAGTGCATATTAATTTGTAATTGACAACAAACACAAATTTAGGGAAGAGATAAGAGTAAAATGAAGTCAGAAACAGGAGTTTACAATCCAAAAAAATCACTAAAAAAAGCAATAACAGGCTTGCCTAGTATATGCAGTGCAAGACTCTGGGTTCAATCATAGCACGGAAAAAAAAGAAGGAAAGAAAGCATCAGCAATAAATACTGCCTGAAGCAGTATTTGCTGAGTGTCACATTGAAACAAACTACTTGCATCATTTACTAATACTTTTCTTTGTAGTTACGTACACAAAGTACACACACACACACACACACACACACACACACACACAATGGATTTTACTGAAACCTGTAATGGTTCCACAGAGCCTACAGGGAGGGCACATTTGACAACAGTTTCACCAACTCACCAGAGACAGGATGGCTGGTGCTCAGTTCTTGCCACTTGTGAATTCTGACCCCTTACGGTGCCAGAAACCATGTCAACACTCTCAGATAGGAACCAACAGCACAGCTTCTTCTGTCTTTGTTCCTGGGGGATTCTCGATTCAAAAACACTTTTTATGGAATGCAGCTCTATCAGGACTGGAGTTGAAGCTAACTTTAGGGGGGCCCTAAATTGATGGCAGCCCCTGTGATTATATCTACAGAGAACCAAGTACATAAAATAAGCCTTGGAAATAGAGTGTTTAATGAGACTTAAACAAAAATACTGTGGTAAGAAAGATTTAATGAACTAATGTGAAAGGAAAAAAATCCCAGGATCCTGGGTGACACACATAGCTGGGCATAGGCCCCCCAAGGCTCAGCTTCATAAGGGTGGCAGTGACCTCTGCATAACCTCAGCCATGCCTGATACCTCATGGGAAACGGAGGCATTCCAAGAGACAGACAGCACCTAGATGCTCTGTTTCACAGCTTTCTTCAACACAAGTGTACAAACTCTGCCGTCAAATGTAAACTGTGGGTGATGCATGCCTGTAATCCCAGCACTTGGGAGGCTGAGGCAGGAGGATCATAAGTTTAAGGCCCATATGGACTACATAGCAAGTACAAGGGCTGCCTGTATATAACAAAGCCCTGTCTCAAAAACCAAACCAAACCAAATGAAAACAAAACAAAATGAAAAACAAAACAAAGAAACTTCCAAAAACTTTGGCAGCAACACTGTGATGGAGAGGTTGAGCCCAGCTATTTACCTGGCACAACTTTCCTGTAGCCACAACCTTAGGGCCCTTTGTCCTTGGAGTGTCCCTTCCTGCTCACCCAATCAGTGTGTTGCCCTCTCATTTGCCCTGATCTCTGCCAGCTGTACACACTCTTAGTGGCCTGACAAGTGCTGGTCACTTCCACTGCCCTTGTGTGCATCCAAAGTTTATGAGTAAGGGGCCTTAGAGGGGTACAAGGTGAACTCCGTGTGTCACACTGTGCTCTACATAAAGACAGAAGTTCCAATGGATAACACTTCTTCAATGGAGAACTAAGTATTTGGAAGAGGGTTTAACATTTGCTGCATTTTCACCAGCTTTGGCGGTATCATGATGTTGAATGAATGTGCAGCTTCAGGATACAAAATACCGGCTAGATGAATTGTGTAATTTCTCAGCTATTTCGTCTGAACTTTCAATTCCAAAATAAGGTGAATCTAAACAAGGGGACACTTATAAAAGTCTATTTGCATGCACATTTACAAAAAAAAAATTAACACAGAATTTTGGTCACCTACACTATTTTTTACTATGGTAACTGCTCTAACTTTAGAAAGCCCACTCCAAATAAAAGAATTGGAAGTGCTGTTCTCAAAGACATGTGGAGGAAGATAAGGCTAGTTTACTGAACCATTTAAAATGGTGGTTGTAAGCTGGGGACTGTAACTCAATGGCAGAGTGCTTGCCTAGTCCTAGGTTTAATTCCCAGTATCAGAAAATAGAAATGGTGGTTACACAGTTTTGTTTTCTTTATCAATTCTAGGTTCAAAGTTAAGTAGCTTTTCCTCCTAGGAAGGAAGCACTCGACACTTGCTGCAGTCTTGGGTGGGTGGCCCACAGCCCTCTCCAGAGATGCTGACATGCATTGTGACAGAAAGAAACAGGAGAAGGGTAGAGTGGGAAAAACAAGGCCTCTAGACTTTTCAGGCAATTGGAGACAGGAGAGAGCTGGCGAATCCTCCCTTCACTCTCCCCATGAGGGCAGAATGACTACTGTGCAACATCTTCTGTTTTACTGAAAACGTGGACCTTTTCATGGAGCAGAGAGGTGTCTGTTAGCATGCTATCTTAAGGGACGTGGACAGAAGTTTGAAGCAGGTAAGGGAGTGAGTGTGCAGAGAAGGGAGATGTAAGGTTATCAACACATCTGGATTGGGTTCTTCAATTCCATGTATATACAGGAAAAAACCAATTCTTGTACATTCAAACATGTTTGAGATGATAGGAAAAAAATACACAAGTAACAAAATAGCATCAATATTATCTTTCAATTACAGGTTTTTAAAAACCTGATACCCCATCCTAAACTGTGACTTCACGAATCCACACTTCGTAGTGGCTATCTGGAGTAAACAGGAAATACCTGCCATTTTTAGCTATATTTGATCAACTTTAAACTTAAATAATGTGCTATGAAAATGGTAAGACAGTTAAATAATACAACAATCATCTAGAAAATTCAAAACTGAGTAACATTAATTATTCAAGACCAATAGTGTTACCAACTTTAAAAAAACTTTACACCATCAATATGAAACAAAACTTGGAAAGGCAAAAAAAAATGCCAAAAGATACTCAATAAATATTATGTGCTATTTTCACTATAACTGAAATATGAAATTAAATTCTAATTCAAATACTGCAAAAACTAGTCTCTGGTCTAAAACTGCTAAACTTCTGTCAGAAAAACAGATGGCCCAGCACATGCGCAGTTGCTAAGAATGCAAATGTCAAATTAAAACATTCAGTAAAATCAATGACTAGACCCATTACACTCCAGAGAATGAAGACTCAAGACTGTCCTCCACTTTTCAGCTACCACTGAACATGAGTTGCTGGTAACCACACCACAGCCGTCCACCCTGCTTCTGTGTTCATGCAATCTTAGATTTTTATCTAGGCACATGGCCATGTACAAGACGGACCAGTGCAAGCCTCCTGAAGACCAGTGCTTCACCAATACAGCAAATGCACACTTGTGTGTAATCTGTGGGTCGTGTTGTCTCACCTATGCCCCAGGTGGAATGCAGATGTGGTGGGTAACACATCACCTCAGAACTTGCAGATGAGGCCCCACTATCAGGATGGCAGAACAACACAAGAGAACGTCATTCAGCCCCTGATGATGTCACCAAGCAATATAACTACAATGACTCACACCGTTAGGTCTTTTGTCTTGTGTAAGCCACTATTACTACATCCTGCATATATGCTGGCAAAACTGTGTATTTAAATTTCCTCAGGTTCCTTGACTATATTGTGGTGTTAAACATAATTCCTGGCTCCCAGATTACTGTGAGGATTATGTGTCATAAATAATATGAAAGAGCAACCATGAGCATCAGGCAATCCACCAGGCTCATTCTTTAGCTAAATAACTCACTTCATACACCACACGGGGACCTGAAAAAGAGGTAGGCCATAAATGTCAGGCTGGCACCTTCTGCTGGCTGTGACTTACAGGTCATGACTGACAGTGCACTGGCTGTTCTCTCTCTCAAGCTCCTGACTACAGGAGTCACATCTTTTCCAACCATCTTCAGTTTTAATCCAACTCCACCCAGGAGATCTCCAGTCCTGACCCAGAAACGGCATGGTTCTCCTGAAAAAAAGGTAACTTACATTAAAAAATACATATGTAAAAATTAACGACAGTTTCCTTTCATTAAGAGCATTTGTTTATTGATTTAAAAGAATTTCCTACTTAACATTTCAGTACATGCTCATCATTAATACTGGCTAGCAATACTGGGTGGTGAGACAGTGCTGATGACACAGTGCTTTGGTCATGCCAAGGTGATAAGATGGGGTCAGTGCTCAACACTACATGTGTCAGGACAGCTTACCAGAGCTGACATCTAATTTAGCTTCTGCCTGAAGAGCAAGCAAGTGTCACAGAATCATTTAAAAGAGTGCACTTGCTTCCACAGGCCAGAGGTAATATACAGAAATGTACTCACATTCACCAGCACTAACTAGGTAGGCCCCCTGGGTGAGGCTTAAGAGGAGGAAGCCGCCACGACCAGAAGTAAGAAAAGAAGTCATGATGACCAGATAAGGCAGAGCAGTCAGGCTCTACTCTGAGAGCAATGAGTAGGGCCCAAAAAAGAGACTTATAGCTTAAGTGATTTGATTAGACTTGAGCTTTACAAGGAACTGAGATCTGCACCAAGAACAGAGGTCTGGGGAGAAGGGACTGGAGGCTACTGAGTGGTGGCCTTCAGAGGGAGGAAGGGGCTAAAGCAACACTAGCAGGTGGAGCAGAAAGCACTCCAGGATGGGCTGGCTTTGGGGGAAGAAGTCACAGAGGACATCCAGATTCTTACTGAAGAAGGTATAGTAGGCTTGTGTGAGGGGAGTGGGGTAGGGGCTATGATTTCTGTTTTGGACATGCTATTTTTTTTTTTTTGGACACGCTATTAAGTTTGATAACCTAAAATCCAAATTGAAAATTTTGACATTAAAATGATGTAACAAACTGGGCACGGTGACACATGCCTATAATCCCAGATACTTGGGAGGCTGATGCAGGAAGGTCTCAAGTTCAAGGCCAGCCTGGAAAACTTAGGGACACCCTTTCAAAAATAAAATAGGAAGGGGCTGGAGATGTAGGTTAGTAGTAGAGTGCTTGCCTTGCATGCATGAGACACTGGGTACAATCTCTAGTAATAAAAAAACAAAAAAAGATGCTCTGCCCACTAACTGGAATTCCCTTCCTCTTGGTCAGTGGTTTTCAACCGCTGATGTACACTGAAACCACAGTGTGGAAAGCATTAAACATAAAAGTGTGTAGCCCTATCTCAGACCAATTAAAAAATCAGTTATTTGAGAGTGAGGGGTAACACTGCAGATTCAAATGCCCCCCCCAACACACAAAGCCTTCCCCGACCACGCTGTGCAAATGCTCCCTTCTGCTGCCTGGATCCCAATCCATCCTAGTGTCTGCATAAGGGCCATCTGGAATTTTTTGTTTTTATCCTCTGTTCTCCTTCAGGAGAACACAACATCTTGTCCAGCTCTGCATCCCAGTTACACTGAACAAAGACAGGTACCCATCTATTTATTGAATGAATGAATGAATGAATGAATACATAGATCCCATGGCTCAGAAAACAGAGGCTAGAGAGTAATACAGGAAAAACACCAGCATTCAGAGCAATCGAAGGAATCAAAATAATCTCGCAGTATGCAGTAGGTCAAGGGAAGACCCCAAGGAACACCAACAGGTCAGTGACAAGTGGGTGAAGACAAGCCAAGAGGGGAAGTTGGAAAGGAAAGCTGGGAGGTACAACAGATGAGGGCAGGCAGACGGAGATGAGCCAGGAGAGAAAACTAGAAACACAGGGCCAGGAGGTAGAGAGAAGGTAGGAAGTAAAGAAAAAGAAATTTTACGAATGAAATATAGAGAAAACAAAGAAGCCAAGCATGTTAGAAATTAAAAAAACAGACTTTTTTTTGTTTTGTATTGTTTTCAGACATTTTTTTGAGTTGAGCTACAGAAAGGAAGTTGAAAACTTGCTCAAAAATAGTTTCAGCAAAGTAATGTTTTATGAATCTCATGTCCAAAGCAGACTTGAACGGGCTGAGAGTGTAGCTCAGTGGTACAGGGCTTTATGAGATTGAATCCTAGCCTTTATGAGGCCCTGGATTCAATTGCTAGCACTGCAAAACAACAAAATTGCACCCCCCACACATACCCCCTCCCCCAAAGCACGGCTGAAGTGTTTCATGATACAGAATACTGTATCACTGAGAGTACTTGAAAGATTCAAGAGTCTAAATCTCAAGTGTCCAAGTACCGCCAAGTACATTTTGAGTAAAACTAACAAAAACCAGGCTATCAAATGGGTATTTACACTACCTTAGAAGAGACCAAAATAATTTGGAAAAAAACTATATAGACTTCAATATGATTTCTGGGTCAGTTTCAGGTCTCAGTTCCTGCACTAGTTTGTAAAACATAAGCTGAAGTAATTTTCTTTACATCAAGAAGGTCACAAAACCCTGTTAAACTAATTTATAGTCAGAACACATCTATTTCAATCACATATTGTTTAAATTCTTGCTTTAGAAGATACTTCTAAAACAATCCTTATGTCTTAGCACATTGTGGTCTTGTCTTACAGACCTGCTTCAGAGCTAAAGACCATTGCAAAATGTGAAGACCACCACCCATACCTAGTCAATCCAAGATACGATTCTCAACAACATTCAGATGTGGGCCAGAAAACACTCTCACAAGAGAAGGAAGAACCAAGAAGAGACAAAGCCTACCTCACATGCAGTCTCAACAGATACACACTACAGAATCATGTCTGTAGAGACTGTCTGGTAACCAAAGTATCTCTCAATATTGCACTGAAACCATTGATTCAAGAAAAAAAATCAAATAGTAACCTTGAAAAATATACTAATGATCAAAAAAGATGCCTTCAGTGGCAAACATTGGGCGTCAACTAAAAGTCCCTGCCTTCCAGGGTGTGCCACTCAGGCAAGGAATTTAAAACAAAACAAAAAACAAAAACATAAAAAGCCCCATACATATGTAATATAATGTTTATGTGTGCATGCATGTATACATATATAATCTTGTAATTCCAAACAAGTGATAAAGAGAACAACAAAGAAAATACAGAAAAAACTAGTAACTAGAGAAAAGGCAGGTCAGACAGGAGGGGTCTGAGGAGAATGAGGACATGAATTCAGACTTAAAACATGGTTTGATCTTACATGAATGGAGAGGCAAGAAAAGGAGTACTTGTCACAACTGTGGGTGAGAAGTATAAGCCCAGAATGACAAATTTGAGAAAAATGAGAACAGACTGGCAGAAATGGAGAACTCTTGGGGGAAGGAAGGGTTGGCAGGTAAGATGACCAAACACAGGTCAGGGAACACTTTGAGAATCAAAGGTGTCTGGATTCTATTCTCTGGATAACTGAAAGTTTTTGAGCAATGTGTCAGTGTTGTTTAGAAAATGACTATCTTATAGGGTCTGTACAATAGATTGAAAAGGTGAAAGGCATTAAAAAAAACAATCTCCTTACAGAGCACACCCTTACTACTCATGTCCTTTGCAGGCTACAACTTTGGCTAACAAATTACTTTAAACCTTGATGACTCACAAATACTATACTTTCGATCTACATAGACACTAAGCCCATTGTCTGTTTAGTACACTTATCTCCTGGCTTCAAAAACCAATCTTGATAGAATTTATGCATTAAGAGCCAGTGTGGCATTTTTAATAATATAACCAATTTATTTTTGCAACTCCACACATTCTGTAATTCACCTTTACTTTAACAATTTGGTGGGAAATAAGTATAATTTGGTCTGAATTTTTTGGCTGCTAAGTTTCTTTTTTTTTTTTTTTTTAAGGATTGGCAGGAGTGCAATGTAAAGAATGGATCATAGAAACAGAGTAAGTCCATGCCCTGGATGTTTCAAAAGAGAACAGATGTGTTCCTCCATTAAATGTACATATTTCACAGATTTGCTATGGTATGCTCTTTGAGTATAATCTGTAGAGTTCACGAACTAAGGGACGGGCTCTGGAAGCAGACTTGTGTAAAAACAGTAATAGGGCTGAGGGTATAATTTAGTGGTAGAGTGCTGGCCTAGCATATGTGAGATCCTGGGTTCAATTAAAAAAAAAAAAAAAGGTGAGCTGCAATTTAAAAGCCCTCTCAAGTTTTTTTTTTTCTTAAATACGTCTAATTTTATTTTTAAATTTTAGTTTATCCGTACATATTTGTAGTATATGTTTACATCCCTTGTGTGGAGTTGGTACACGTACACAACACATCCCAATTCCTTTTTACATTCCTTATCCCTTCCTTCCTCCCCCTTCATTCTCAAAGGAGAAGGGGACTAAGTTTTAAAAAATATTTCCATTCTGAGCATCTCATTTTGCAAATAAAAAAAGCTACTAAATATGTAGAATGATGATAAGCCACTACTTTTAACAGAAATTTATATACTCAGCTTGAAGACATGAACTGCTAGAGCTTTATAAATTTATTTTAATCAAATTGGCTGGGTGCGCACACCTGTAATCCCAGCACTTGGGAGGCTGAGGCAGGAGGATCACTTCAAATTTGAGGCCAGCTGGTGCGAGTTCGAGGCCAGCCTAAACTACACAGCAAGACTCTGTCTCAAAAAAAAAAAAGGTATCTTTGTCTTAAGAATTTTCAAGCCAAGAACAAAAATAAACACTAGAAATTACTGTACTCTTGAAAATATCCAAAAGCAACTACTCAAAGGGCGTCTACTCAGTTGTTCCATAGCTTGTGTAATTTGCACTCTGTATAAGCACATTTTATACTAACTTATGTCAGACAACAAATGGGGCCGAACAATTCAAATCTCTCTAAGCTTTTAGTTTATGTGACAGGACATGAAGGTGGACTACATGAGAACAGGACTTTATGAAGTTCATTTCCTGGTAGACACTCCTGGCATAAAAAAATCTGAACTAAAGAAGTGTCTTTCCTTCAACAATATACTTTTTCCCAAGGAGAAGAGCAACAGTAAAAATTTATTGGCATTTAGTATGGGGTAGACAGCACTCTAAACAATTTACATATACGATCTCATTTAGTCCACATTTTACCTTATAAGGTAGGAAATACTTTCATTCTACAGGTTTAATTCTCTACTTTAAAGATAAGGTCACCAAGGCAAAGAGTTTGGTGGAGTACATCCATGCTTTTAACCACTATGTTTACAACAGAAACCTCTGAAAACACTATTAAAACAGATTCCATAAAATCACAAGGGTCTTTTTTTAAAACCTTATATGTTATCAATATGATCTCTAAAGTAATGATTGATCTGAACATAAAAGCACTAAAACAAGAAAAAAGAAACAAGATAGGAACCAAAACTGTAATACATTTTAAAAGAGTACATGTATATTACTGTTTAAGTCAGATGAAAAAGAAATGGAATAACCAGTACTTAACGGCAATTATTAAATTGGTCTTCAAAAACAATAAATGCTGAGTATATAAAGCAGGAGCTATAAATAATATAAAAAGAAACACGTTGCAATGAAAATAGCAAGGCAGCTTCAAATTCAGAGAAAAACTTTGGTAAAGGAATTTATTTTCCCTTCTACTTATTTTTCATTATGAATTTTGAGAAAATAATTTTCATTGTTATGGAATAAGAAACAATGATTGGTCTTCAGTTCGGTAAGCATTTTTCTTTTTTTTTTTTAATTTTTATTATTTTTTACCAAGAACATGTATTGGTACATTGCATACATAATGATCATAATCAACATGGTTATTTTGTACCTGTACATATTGCTCTTTTTTTCTTACAATATTTCCAACATTTAAAGTCAAATAATTTAGGGTCAAATGGTTTATAAGTGTGGTCAAATCTGATCCAGAAAGGACATCAAGAAATTGCAAACTGGAAGCTGAAAGCCAGAAGTGGGATTTACCCCAAGAAGGCTTGAGAAATAATTACAGATACTTCACAGAAATGGCAAACATGCAAAGGAGAGGGAGAAATTTATCATGAAAGAGTTAGAAAAAACATCTTTCTGATCAGGGTCGTATGCTAAGTATTTGGTGCTAGCGAAAAGAGCGTTAGGGAAAAGATGGTTCTCTAGATTCCCCAGTTGAGCTCAAAATGGGTCTGCACAGGCCCAGGGATGGAGATGAAATTCAATTGGAAAGGTCAAAATGGACTTACTATGAGGGGTGGATGCAAAATCCTCAAGGGTCACCTGCGAGAAAAGCAACAGGCAGGCACTTGGTGGGCTACAGGAGTGGGGTCGCGCCCGGGCAGATATCCCAGGGCAAGGGCATCGGAGGGCCGACTCCTGGAAAAAGAGACCCGGGCCTGGCTGCAGACGCCTGGGGAGCGGGCGTCGAGGGGGAGGCGGACAAGCCAAGGCCCCCGGAGGCCCCACCGGAGCACAGGGCCGGGAGCGAGGAGGCCAGGTGGACAGCCGCAGCGGGGAGGAGGATCCACCGGTCAGGCCTGAGGGGTCCTCCGCTTCGGCAGCCCCTTCCCCTAAAGAACCCCCTCCCCTCCCGCAGACCCGACGCCCCCTCCCCACCCCGCGCGCCCACGGCCTCTCTCCTCCTGCTGTCGCAGTGACCCGCTCCTCACCTGTGGTCCTCACCTATGGTCCCCACCTATGGTCCCCACCTGACGCACGACGACTTGGGTGCACACAGAAGGCGTAGCGGAGGGAATATTGCCGGAAGTCGCTCGCCGCCGCCCGGGCGTCCCGGGAAGCCCCGCCCTCGGCCGCGTTGATTGGCCGGTGCGGAGCAGCAAGGCCTGTTGCTACCGGGTCTCCGAGGCTGCGGTGCGCGCGTGCGCAGTAAGCGCCGGCGGAGTGGGGTTGTGGAGCCACAGAGGAGCTTCCCTGTGACCCGCCCCTCAGGAGATGGTGCTGCTGTGTTTGCCAGCGCTTGGAGGATCGGTCCGCAGCCCTGTCAGCGATCTGGGCGGCGTCGCCCGCGGGACAGCGACCTCTGAGCCTGCAGTCCGCTGAGTTTACGGCGTAGGACTTGCTGGGAACGCCCTAGAGGAACTGCGTCCACGCGCTATGGGATGCTTCTCCATCTCGGAACTGGGGAGCGAGGCTGGGGCTTGAGCGCGGGCCTCGACCTGGAGGTGCGCCCGAAAGAGCCTTCCGGCCGGCCCGTCCCTCCCTAGCTGCGCGGGCAAGGTGGTTCATATCTTGGGAGTGCCCTGAGTGCACGGGACTTGACGTTTGCTAAATGTTTGGAACAGCGTCTGGTGTGTAGTAAGCGAATAGTTGTACATGTTCAATTTTAGTATTTTCCCTTTTACGACGAGTGCTTTTATATATGGAGCACGGCAGGAAGATATTCGTATATTTGGAAATTTATTTTTGTAAATTACTTCTGATGTACTTATTCTTACAGTGTCTTTTGACTACATGCTTTTAATTTTCGCCAGCTTCAATTTTAATAAAATAGATAATTTCATATTACTTAAAGTACAGGTCCCATCCATCTACTGTTGATAAAATTTTAGAAATAGTTTTTATAAAGTTTAGTGTTTGATTGGGAATTAATCCTTTACAACATGACTTCTGTAGGTACAGAGTTCATATCCTTCATCCTTCTTTCTTATTAATTTTGAGAAATTTAAAAAATACAGAAAAGTTTTTAAAAAAAGAAGATATTCATATACTACAATCCAGAATTAGCCAGTGTTTTCGTATACTTATTTGTAGTTTTGTTTGGAGAAGGTGCTGGGGATCGAACTCAGGGTGTAGGCAAGCACTCTACCACAGAGCTAAATCCTCAACCCCTACTTATTTGTAGTTTTTAAGGGATAATGGATATTTATATAAAAAGCTAAAGCCCCACCCCACCTCCTGCGTTCATTCCTTTCCCTTTTCTTTTCTTCACAGGCCACCCTAGTGAGAGTTTGGATTCATATACACACACATGTGTATCCATTACCAATATAAGCTATTGAATTTCACGAAGGAAGCTTTAATTCAAATTTACAAAAAAGTCATTATACTCTATGCATCATTCTGCAACTTGATTTTTTTCTCTCAACATTTTTTAGATCTTTCTATTAATACATGTGGATTTCATCTGTTGCATTTTTGTAAATGTATGTATAGTATTCCACCATAAGAATTTTCTATTTTGTTCTCGATGAGCATTTAAATTGCTTCCAATATCTGGCTCCTAGGAAGTCATACCACCTTAAATTTCTTGGTATATACTTCCTGAGCATACACACAAGTAGAACTACTATGTATTTTTTAATTTGTTAGAAGGAATAGTTTTCCCTACTCCCGTGGTTATCACAACCATGATAGTATACAGGCTTTTCAGGTTTGTCTTCAATCCCTGTGGATTTTACTTTTGTGCACAATTCATGGTCTATTCTCTCAGCAAATTACCTCCAACTGTTTTCTAAATGCTTTGTTATTTCCTTATCCCCTGATACTATCTCTTTCATGTTCCAAATTCTAATTAATGCTTAGGTCTCTTTCTGGAATCTCTTCTGCTCTGCTGAGTCACTATTAAAAGGCTTCTTATTTGTAGATGACCATATATGCAGGTATTCCTCATTTAATGACTTACCTATGTGTTTGACGACTGTTCAGACTTAATAACTAAGGCGCTGTGTTTGGACTTACAGTGGACGGCTTGGACTTATGACCTGACCTTTTTTTTGTGTGCAGTTCTGTACATCTTGTTTATAGAGTCTCAATGTCTTTTTTTTGTACAATATACCTTGTTTATACAATACTATAATTTTCACTGATTGTACTGTACTGTAGTTTTGTGTTCTGTTATACACTGTGTACTGCATGTAAGAGTTACGTAAATCAAAGCAAAATCATCAAGTTGGAGTTTCCTTTGACCATTTTTTGTTCTGAATATTGTACCATACATACTATACAGTTCTTCATTTAGTGACCAATTCAATTAACGACCTATATCATAGGATCGCAACTCAGTAGTGAATGAGGAATCTCTGCATCTGTTTTTGTCTCTTTCTAATACTTACACCTTATTTTTCTTATTACACTGCTGAAGATCTCCAGATTTATGCTGAGAGCAGTAGCAGGTCTCTATTTTCAGTTCCCAATTTTAGGGAAGTGCATCTAATTTACAGTGTTACTTTTGTTGTTGTTGATTTGGTTGGGCAGTCTTCTTTTTTGAGGGGAAGTGATGGGGGTCAAACTCAGGGCCTTGTGCTTGCTAGGCTAGCACTCTACCACTTGAGCTAATTTCCCACCCACTGGGCACAGTCTTCTCATCATATCAATGCTTCTATCTTCAGTATATATTGTTGGTGTTTAAAATTTTAAGTATTTGCTATAATTCACCTCACTTGTGGTGCTTTGCTTCAAAATAATTATTCGGATGCATTGTGAAATGTAAATTCTAGGTGTATGTTTTCTCATTTAAAGGATATGGGTTTTTAATGGGTATGAATTTCCTGGTGTGTAATATGGTGTGACTTCTGGCTGAAAGCCTTCCCACATTTACTACACTGATAAGATTTCTTATCTGTGTGGACTCTGAAATGCAGAGCTAGAGTTGAGAACTGGGAGAAAACTTTCCCACATTCCTTACAATCATGGGGTTTCTCACCTGTGAGAGTGAGACAGTGAGAGATGAATCCTGGGCAATGAGATGCATAGACAGAAATGCTGAGAGAAGGCTTTTCCACACTCATCACATTCATAGGGCTTCTCTTCAATGTGAATGTTTTGATGCTTTATGAGATAGTTCTTGACAAAAGCTGTTCTGCTGTCATTACATTTTTGAAGGGTTTCTCTCCAATGTGAATTTTCTCATGCTTAGTAAGATTTGATTTGCCACTAAAGGTTTCCCCATATTCCTTACATATGAACAGCTTCTTTCCTGTGTGAGTCCTCTGATACCTGATGAGCTGTGACTTCTGAATGAACACTTTCCCATAATATTCGCACTCAAATTGTGAATTTTCTGATGGATAAAGAGGTTTTCCTTCTGGCTAAAGGATTTTCCACAATCATTACATTCAAAAAGCTCTTCAGTATGGGTGTTCTGATGTTTAATGGCAAACTGCTTTTGACCAAAGACTTTCCCATGTGTTAACTTCAAAAGTTTTCTCTCTGATATGAAAATGCTAAGAAAACCATTGAGATTACAGCAGACTTCTCAACACAAACCTTAAAGGACAGTAGAGCCTGGGGTGAAGTATTTCAAGGCTTAAAAGCAAACAACTTACAACACAGACTAACACATCCTGCAAAACTGTCTTTCAAAATATATGGCAAAATAAGTACATCCTATGACAAAGAACAGCTTAAGAGATGCATGCACACCAAACCAGTACTCCAAGAAGTATTCAAGACTATCCTAAACAGAGATAAAGCCAAAAATTTAGATGGAATGGATACATCAAATAAGGAAAATAGGTCCATGAAAAAAGGGAAAATAAAGGAGTCATTAACAGAAAAAAGGAATAAATCAATACCTTCAAGAAATAACTCTCAATGTAAATGCCCTCCACTCCCCCAATTAAAAGACACAAATTTGCAGAATGAATCAAAAAACAATTCAATAGTGTGTTGCATTTAAACAATTCATCTAAGCCACAAAAAAAAAAAAATCAAAGACTAAAAATCAATGGTTGAAAATAATGTTTCATGCACCAGGGCCCTGAAAGCAAGCAGGGATAGCAATTTTACTCTCAGACCAAGTAAACTTCAAGGTGAAATTGATCAGAAGAGGCAAAGAAGGTCATTACATACTAGGTAAGAGAATAATTCAACAGGAAGAGATAACACTTGTAAATATATATGCACCAAATATTGGCACACTTACCTTTATAAATACTGCTGGGCATAAAAGATGAAATAAACACCAACACAATCATAGTGGGTGACCTCAAAATCCCACTTTCACGTAGATCAACTAAACAAAAATCAGCGAAGAAATATCAGAGCTGAACCACACCTTTGAACAAATGGACTTAATAGGTATGTGCAGAGCATTCTACCCTACTACAACAAACTACACATCCAGCTCAGCAGCACGTGGAACTTTCTCCAAAATAAATAGTATACTAGTCCACAAAGCCTGCTTAAATAAACACAAAAGAATCGAAATCACCTCAGGTATACTATCAGAACAATTGAAACTAAAAATCACAAAAGAAACCACAGGAAATTTATAAATATGAGGAAACTTAATAGCACACTCCTGAGCAATCAGTGAGTGACAGAAGAAATCAAGGAATAAATTAAACAATCAAACAATACCAAAACGACATATGAGAACCTATGGGACACAATGAAAGTAATCCTAAGAAGAAAGCTTATTGCAGTCAAGGCTTAGATAAAAACAGAATGAGTTCAAATAAATAACCTAATGATGAACCTCAAGATACTCTAAAAACAACAACATTCGAACCCAAACCTAGTTTTATGAGGGAAATCATAAAGATCAGAGCAGAAATTAGTGAAATTGAGACTAAAAAATAGTACAAAGAATCAATGAATTGGAGAGCCGTTTCTCTCAAAGAATAAACAAAATGGATAAACTATTAGCCAAACTTACCAAGAGAGACTAAAGACTCACATCAATGCCATTAGAAATGAAAAAAGCAAAACCACAATGAACACTACTGAAATCCAGAAGATAGTAATGACTACATATGAAAAATTGTACTCCAGCAAATTGGAAAACATTGAAGAAATGGACAGATGCCTAGACACATGTGAATTGCTAAAACTGAACCAAGAAGACATCGAAATTCCAAACAATTCAATAACAAGCAATGAAATTGAGGCAGTAATAAGAAAAACCTACCAACTAAGAAAAATCCAGGATATAATGGATCCCGGGCTGATTTTTACAAGATCCTTAAGGAGGTTGTAACACCAATAGTTCTCAAACTCTTTAATGAAATTGAAATGGAAGAAGTATCACCAAACTCATTTCTGGAAGCCAGCATCACTCTCATACCCAAATCAGACAAAGATACAACTGAAAAAGAAAACTACAGGCCAACCTCCTTAATGAAAATAGATGTAAAAATCCTTGTGAAAATCCTAATTACTTTTTTCATTGTTGAGACAAAAATATCTGGCACCCAAAGTCAAAGGAAGAAAGGTTTATTGTAGCTTACAGTTTGTAGAGGTTTCAGTTCATAGTCAGCTGGCTCCAAGGCAGGGTGGCATGGCAGAGGGGTATTGTAGAGAAAAAACAGTCCATGGCAAAGCAGGGCAGGCAGAAGGCATTAAGCAGCAAGGGAGCAAGAGCAGCAGCCTTCTTTCTATTCTTTGTATTCCATCCAGACTATCCACTCACACTCAGGATGGGGCACCCTTAATTCCAGCATCACACACTTAATCCCACCCAGCCTCATATGCCATAGATCCAGCCACCTCTGAAAAGCCTTGCCATTACCACATGAGGATTTGGGGAGTGGATCTAGATACATGCCATAATAATCCTCTGTAAGATACTGGCAAATAGAATGCAGCAAATCATCAAAAAAGTCATTCATCATAACCAAGTAGGTTTCATCCAGAAATGCAAGGATGGTTCAATATATGCAAATTAATAAGTGTAATATACTATGTAAACAGAAGAAAGACAAAAAAACACATGACTGTACCAATAGATGCAGAAAAACCTTTGACAAAATCCAACACGTATTACGATAAAAACCTTGAAGAAAATAGGTACAGAAAGACCTTACCTCAATCTGATAAAAGCCGTTTATGATAAACCAATGGGCAACATCATATTAATTAAGGAAGACTGAAAGTGTTCCCTCTAAAATCAGAAACAAGACAAGGATGTCCACTATTACCACTGTTGTTCAACATATACTTGAAAAATTAGCTAGAGCAATCAGGCAAGAGAAAGAAATGAAAGAACTATGTATGGGAAAGGAAGAATTCAAATTATCATTATTCACAAAAGATATGCATACAGAAGAGCAAAAAAATTCTACCCAAAACTCTTAGAATTGAGAACAAAATTCAGCAGTGTAGTGGAATATATAATCAAACTGCAAAATCAATAGCATTCCTGTACACCAATAATGATTTGCTGCAAAAAAATTAGGAAAACAATACCTGTCACAATAGTATGAAAAAAATAAACATTTAGGAATTAACCTAACCAAAATGAAAGACCTCTATAATGAAAATCTACAGTAATCTGAAAAAGGAGATTGAAGAGAACATCAGCAGGTGGAAAGATATTCCCTGTTCTTGGATAGGCAGAACCAATATTGTCAAAATGGTCATACCTCCAAAACCCATATACAGATTTAAGACAATCCCAATCAAAATATCTATAGCATTCCTCCCAGAACCAGAAAAAATAATCCTCAAATTCATGTGGAACCAGAAGAGACCAAGACTAGCAAAAGCAATCCTGGGCAACAAGAGCAATATGGAGGCATCAAAATCCCAGACTTGAAGTTATATTACAAAGTTACAGTGATTAAAAACAGCATGCTATTGGTAAAACAAAACAAAGCAAAAACAGACACATGGCTCAGTGAAATGGAATGGAAGATGCAGAAACAACCCCAGACACATTCAGCCACCCAATCTTTGACAAAGTGGACAAAAACATATGGTGGATACATGCCAGCATATAACCTATTTAGCAAACATATAACCTCTTTAGCAAAGGGTGCTGGGAAAACTGGATATACACATGACATGCAGAAGATTGAAACTAGACCCTTATCTCCCACCATGTAGTAAACTAAAATAAAAATGGACCAAAGATCCAAATATTAAAATAAAAACTACTAGAAGATAAGATAGGTAAAACTCTTGAACTCACAGCTGGTGCTTGCTTCGGCAGCACATATACTAAAATTGAACTCACAGCTGTAGGCAAGGTCTTTCTGAACAGAACTCCAGTTACATGAGAAATAATACCAAGCATTGACTAATGGGATTATATCAAAGCTTCTGCACAGCAAAGAAAACAACCAATAGAGTGAAGCAATAGCTTACAGGATGGAGCAAAATTTTTGCCAGCTACACCTCAGACAGAGGACTAATATCTAGAATATATAAAGAACTACAAAAATTAGACACCCCAAATAAAAGACCCAATCAAATAATGGGGAACTGAAATGAATAGACACTTCTCAAAAGAAGAAATAAAAATGTCCAGTAAGCACATGAAAAATTGTTCAACAGGTCATTAGAGAAATGCAAATTAAAACAACACTGAGATTTCATCTTACTGCAGAAAGAATGTCACTCTTTAAGAAAGCTGATAACAAATGCTGGTGAGACTGTGGCAAAAAATGAACTCTCCTACACTGTTGGTGGTAATATAAACTAGTACAATAACTCTGGAAATCAGTGTGGAGATGTCTAAAAAAACTAAAAAGAGGAATTCCATTTGACCCAGCTATTCCCCTTTTAGGTATCTTCTCACAATAGCTAAAGACATGCTATTACAGCTTTTATTCTCCTTCCCATTCTCCTTCCTCCTTCCATCTCTAGATCCCTTCCCTGCATTTTCATTTTTTTTTTGTTTAGTTCATGTTTGCAATACATTTATTGTGGGTAGTTGGCACATACACATGGTACATCTTAAATCTGTTTATGTTACTTTCCCCTCCCCCCTTCCTCCTTTCAGTTTCTTGGTACCTTCCTATTTGCAAAAGATCTCTCTGTTTTCTTTCGTCAACCTTTTATTTTGCTGTTTTCTTTATTTGTACTTCAGGTTTCTCATATGAGAGAAATTGTACCATATTTAAATGTGTGTCTAATTTATTTTACTTAACTTTATGGTTTCAAGGTGGATCTACTTTCCTGCAAATGCCTCAAATTTATCCTTCTGTATAGTCAAGCAGTATTTCATTATGTATAAATACATTTTTATCCATTCATTTGTTTATGGACATATAGACTACTTCCAAGATTTGGCTTTTATGAATTGTGATTCTACAAACATTGGTATGCATGTATTGCCTTTGGGCACTCTGGGCCTCGGCCTCTCCTGTCTTAGGGGATCACTTTGTTGTGTGGCCCCCTCTGGAACACATAGTACAATATGTCTAATGGGGTCTTTATGTACAATGTGGAAACTACCTTATTCTATACAGCAATAGTGCTGTGGTAAGAAATAAACCAGAGTTGGGAATGTAGTGGTAGAGAACTTACTTAGCATGTGTGAGGCCCTGGGTTTGATCCACAAGTGGCAAAATACAACCACCACCACCACCCTGACACTAGATGGGGAAGTGAAATGCTGCACAGCCTCTGTGCAAGGCTCTGTGAGAGATGTTGCCAAGCACAGGCACCATCTGGCCGTCACCATGTAGCCAAAGGCAGGAGCTAGGATGGGGCAAGCTTGCCTTTTGCTTATGGCTTTCAGATCTCCTGATTAGAACAGGGTTGCAGGGTGGTGCACCCAAGCACCTGACCACAATGGGCCTGGAAGGCCAATGCAAATACCCCATGGCCACCCACCCACAGCATGCCCCCAACTTGGCTACCCAGACCTGAGTCTGTGACTCCTCTTTCCATCTGAAAATCCTCTCTAATGCCACAGCTTGGTGTCCCCCACAGCAGGAGTAAGATTCAGCAGACTGGGGTCAGGGCTTGTATTCTGGGTCTGTAGCTCTGGCCTATAACTTGTCCTTCCTGAGCCTTGGTTTCCCACCATCATGTAGGGGAGGCTGAGGTGCAGAGACAACCCTAGGTGCTCCAGGGCTGGGTTTCCAGTTCCTCAGACCCATACCCTCCTCCTAACTACAGATCTGCTATCCCTGTAAAGCTTTTTATTGCCAGCTATTTCAAGGGCTCCCTCTTCCTTCAGACTTTTTGCGGACTTACTGACCTTACTGTTCACTAGACAATCACAACATCTTGTGACTCTCTTCAGTTATTTATATCTCAGCTCTGGTCTGCTCTCAAACAAACAAACAAGAAAACAAACAAACAAGCAAACAAACCTCAGTCCCCATGAAGACTGAAAGCTCTTTGAAAGTAGGGACACAAGTTGTGTATGTATATATATAACATAAGTTGTGTATGTGTATATATAACATAAATTGTGTATGTATGTATATATGTGTATATATACACATATACATACATGTATATACGTGTATATATACATATACATACATGTATATACGTGTGTATATATATATACATATATATATATTTTTTTGAGCCCTGAAAGTCTAATTCTAACTGCAGGGAGAGAGATACAGCAGACAGCTGCCAATCCCAACTGTAAGTGCTTGGTCCAAAGGGCACCACCATTCCTGACATGCTGGGAACAAGTCTAGACTTCAAAGTCACACTAGCTACAGTATCACAGTTAGTGGGTGGTGTTTATGATTATTTCCAGGGTGACGTGCTTATCTTGTTTCAATATTGCTTTATTGCTTTATGTGAGAGCCAAACTGGGAAATAAATGACCAAGAGAGATTGTTGGGACCAATGGACCTTGGCCACAGTTCCTCAGCCTTATGGCAGATAAAGTCCACACCTTTATGATGCATACACAATGTGTACAGAGACCATGGACCCAGGCTTGCCCAAGGTCCAGACTCCAAATATGGTCTTCTGTCCCTCACACAACAACTGGGCTCTGTCCCATTAGTCCTGGAGCCCAGGGGGAAGGTAACTCAGAGCTCTCTCCTTTGCCCATCAGTGTGTGACCACATAGGCTAGGCTCTGAGACTGAGGTGTTGACCATAGTTCATCCATAGCAGGACCTCAGAGGCTGACTGGTCAATTTAGTACCTCTGCTCTCTTGTCCATAGTGATTGTGTACTGCTTCACGGGGTTGCCTGACCATGTCCACTTTGGAGGACAAAGAGCCCCCGTCTCTTGGGGTAGTGAGCAGATCAACTGAGGGGAAACTTTAGGGGAGGGCACAGGGAAGCCAGCAGAGCAGGAGGCCAGGAGGGATGTGAAACCAACAGGGAGGACCTGAGAGTTACTGACCACTTGGGCAGAGGATACTTAAGAAGGTCATACCACAATCAGACCTGGGAGTGAAGAAGGGAGGTACAACATGGGATTGTGTCAGTAAACTGGTCACCCATTTGTTGGTGGATTTAAAGGGTCAACAGAGGTGAATTGAGAATGTCCTCTTGTAGGGCAAAAGGCCATGCGGCATTGTAGACTTCTGAAAAATCACAGCTGTCTCAGTCCATTCAGGCTGCAGACAGGGTGGCTTATCACCAGCAGAATCTTACTGACTAGAGTGCTAGAGGGTAGTAGTCCCAGACACCAGCAGATCTGGCATTTGATGAGGGCCACTTCCTGGTACACAGAAAGCACCTTCTTACTGTGGCACCACCAGGAGGGTCAAGGAGCTCTTGAGGTCTGTTTTATAAGGACAGTCATCACATCCACAAGGCTCCACCCCCATGTCCTAGTCACCTCCCAAAGGCCCTGTTATGGTTCATGTCTAGATGTCCCCCCAAAGCCTCATGTGGTAAGAGATAGCTGGATCTAGAGTGTGTGATTACTAAACTGATCCATTGATCGGTTTGGCATCGTTCTGCTGGGATCAAGGATGTGAGACTGAGATTGGGGGTGGGAGTGCGGGCTGCCCTGGGGGCAGGTAGCCTAGATAAAAGATACAGGAAGAAGCTAACTAGCTGCTTGTTTGCATTGCTTATTTGCATACATTCCTTGCATTTCCTCACTTTGCTGCCGGTGGGTGGGTCGGCTGTCGGGCCGCCCTGCCTCTGCCATGCCCCCCTGCCTCAGACCCAGCAGACTATAGACTGAAACCTCTGCAGACTGTGAGCTAATAGACCTTTCTTCCCCTAACTTTGGGTGTCGAGTATTCTGTCCCAACAACGAGAGAAAAGTAACCAAAACAGGCCCCATCATCTAACACCATTACTTTGGGATTAGGATTGGAAACACCAACTCCACAGTGATGGCCCAGATGGTCAGCTGGCTTGTGTCCAGTGGTATGCTGGTAAGCAAGCTCTTCAGGAGAAGGTCAGCAGTGTAAGCAACCCATATTTGTAGTGTTTGCTACACTACAGCAAACACTACAAATGTTGTGTGTTCTCCAGCCATGACCATTTTTCAACTGCTCATGTGAAATCACTGAGTGGGAAGCCAGGGAGGTGCCCTCAGCTGACCTGGCCTGTGCCAACTGTAAACTGTGGAAACTACTAGTGTTTTCCATGCTTTTGTGAGCTCTCATTCTAACACATCTTGATAAAAGTATTTCCAAGAGCCAGATCATCCAGCAATGGGAAGCTTCCAAGTGTCTAGTGGGGGTCATTGGTTGAACAGATGATGACAGCCTGCCACAGCCTGTCACGAGGGCTGCAGTTAGGAACCTAGTGAATTAAAGACAGCAGATCTGTGTGTAAACAGCATGGGTTTTTCCAAGCAATTTTGTCAGCAGAAGTTTATTGCTTTTTTAATGGCATTTAAAAATTTAGAGTCAATAAGAAGACAGTACTCTTAGTGTACCCAGGTTGTAGTAAATCATTATGGTAATGTGATACATAATCTTGGAAAATTAATTCTGGTTTGGATACGAGCAAGAAAATGATAGCATGATTAATAGTGACATGAACCATCCTGCCAATAACTTCTGGGAGAAAAAGCAAAAGCAAATTGAACTATGAGGAACTCTTACCCTAAAGACTAAGTCAGAGAGAAAGCAGAGGGAATGGGTGAAAATGTCAATATAATTCTAGATGTTGGGAGAAAAAATACAAAGGACACACAGGAAAGATTAAGTCAGAACACAGAAATTTTGCTTTTACGTTCAGATGCAAACATCATCTCTGTCTGAAAGCTGAAGAAGCAAGATTGAAAGGGAGGGATCAAGGTCGATGGGCTTTGACCTTCAGAACCAACTTGGCTGAGCTCACAGTGGCCTGCAGAGAAGTCTGATTAAGGCCCAAACTTACTTTAATGTGTGCAGAACCCAGCTCCTGGGGCAGCCACGGACTGTGTACCTGGTTAGCAGTTAGCCAGAGGCACTTCTCAGCCTAGCGACCGCTCTTTTCAGTTCACAGGGACCACTTCCCAGGTGTCTTGATCACCTCCACACATAGGTGACGCAAGAACAGCAGAAAGTCAACAGTTATGTCTCACTCTTTCTATAAATCATTTACTTTTACTCCAACATAAAACCCAAGGCAATACAAGTGATTTGAGTGCAGTATCGTAAAGGCCTAACTTTTAGGACCAAAGAAGAATGGGCAGCAGCTGGTGATTCTATGGTGAAGACAGGCAAATGCCAAGCCAAGGCACATCCTTAGTCTAGGAACCCAAAGTCAGCTGCGTATTTTGTAGATATACCAGCAAAACTTTGAGGCATAGTGGTCCACATAAGGAGGCTGAGGAAGCTGACTCGTACCCCAAGATCAAAGAAGCTAATTAGGCACAGTTCAGTTCAGCAGCTTCCAGGAGAGGTGATAGTTAACTGCAGCCCCAAGAAGGTGTTACTTGAAGTTGGTGGAGATAGTCTTGATTTGTGTGAGTAATGATGAGAACAATGATCTGAAATTACTAAAAAGGTGGGGAATCTGCCTTGAAAAAAACAAGGCAAGTCATAGTTTCCTTGGGTGGCACTGAAGAATTGTTGCACCCCAGTGCTGGCACAGAACTGTGTGACCCTTTCTACCCTGTATGCATACCTGCTTGTCTCTGTGAAGTACACTGGAAGAAACCTGCAAGTTTTATCATTATTAGGGTCCCTGAAAAAAAAAAACCCTCATTATTTGTAACTGGTAGTATCTCACTATTTCATGGCAACTTTACACTAAAGAGTTTTATTGCTTACAAGATATATGGAAATAGGCTTTGTTGTCTATCCTATAAAATTCAAAATAAAAATAGCTTAATCCAGATAGAAGCATATTGCTCTTTGACAAAGAAAAAGTCTAGAAAATGAAGTTGAGAGATTGGTAGTCTCAAAGCACGGCAGCCCCATAAACTCATCAGGTCCCAGGTCTCTGACACACATAGATTTTATCCTTAGGGTCATCTCAGGCCCATAATAGTTGTTGAAGCCCAACCATTATTTTCACATGGCAAGTGACAGGAAGGAAGAAGGAGAGAAGGATGTGTTTCCTCTTTCTTAAAGAGAACCCTGAAAGTCTCACACTACTCTTCTACTTACGTCTCAATCATGTCCACATGTAAGTGTGGAATAGGAGAAGAAGTGGAGAAGAAGAAAGGAGCTGAGAGGTTGGTGGGTGAGAGTGCTGGCAGATGCACGACAAAGGTCCCTGGAGAGAGGAGAGAGCAGAACAGGAACATTACTGAAGAAACAATGGTCTAGACTTCCAAACTTTGAGGGGAAGAAATAATCTGCCCATCCAAGAAGTTTAACACTTAGAAGTTTTATCCCTAGGTGGGATAAACTCAGAGAGAGTCACACCTAGACACGTGATGGTCAAGCTGTCAAAAGCTGAAACACAGACTCTAGAAGGCAAAAATAAGAGCTGTGAGGAGCAGGTAGAAGAGGGGCCTTGGTAAGACTGGCTATTGGCTTTGTATCAGAAGCCCAGACGCGCCGACAGTGAGGGGCTCGAACTCTGCGTCTAGCACATCAGTCTCTGGGTGGAAGAAGTGAAGACTTTCGTAACTAGCAAATCTGCCCTCAGGAAACACCAGGGAAACCCTCGTGCCATACAGAAGGATGCTGAATTGTCATTCCAGGATACCTGAAGAATGGAGGCATATAACAGAGTCAGCAACACAGGAACAGAACAGACAATACAGATGTACTTTTTGGTTATAATTTCTTTGTCTAGTTCACAAATGGCCAGAAACTGTCCCAACATGTGATAGGCACATTTCTCAAAGACAAGGAGAACAATAATAATAATAAAATGATAGCTGCTGCTTGCTGAGTGCTCACTGTGGGCTCAGGCTGCCCAAAGTTATTCACTTGTACAATTAGCTACCAAGTGGAGGTTCCCCTGGGCAATGCGAAATTGGGTTTATCCATCTGCTAGATGGATACCCATCTGCTATTAGCAGTTCAGCTATGGGATGTCTTCAGTTTCTTGCTTGTACTCCCTTCCTTGTTTTTAGCAAATTTATCTGTATTACTTCTTGTTTAGGGAATTTGTTTAAGGAAATCAAGAACACAAAATTGATTCTGCCCAGGGCGCTGATGTTTAATCCACTTTGCATAAGTTTATTCTCTAAACTTTCAGAGGGAATGTGCAGAGCAATGAGGACTTAACTTAGGGCCTCCTAGAGGTTTCCTTTCTGAATGGCCAGATTATCCAGTGCCATACCCTCTTATGCTTGGAGGACACTTGTTGACCACAAGTTCAAAACTCATAGACAGGAAAGAACAGCAAGTGGATTACACAGCAGGAGGACTCAGTCCAGGTGCTCCAAAGGCAGGACAAACTCTGCAGACATAGCTGAGTTTCTGGGTGTGGATTTCACTTCCTCTTGGTGACTTGTTCCTGGCAGGAAAGCAAGAAGAATCAGACATTTGCCCTTCTGCTTTTCATCTCAGCTCTAAAATTCCTACTTTCTTTTGAGGCAATGTAGATGCTCTATTTGATCAGTTTGTACAAAATCACATGGAAGGAAGCAAAGAAAAAAAAACAAAATTAGTATTTCAGGATATTATCTTGCCCTACCAGGAGAAAACTGCTTGGATAGAAAATATTGTGCTAGCTTCGTGGGCCAGAGAGCCTCAGAGCCCTTGGGAAATGGCAGGTATTCTTAAGAAAAATCTTGAGAAGAAAATAAATAGCATACTTTATACGGATGCTTCTTCTTTGACTGAAGGACAGTCGTCTTGCCTACAATTCCTGTTAGAGCTATCTAACTTTAAAAGGGCATGTATAAGACGGAAACACAGATTTACTGTGATTTCTGCTATTGAAAATGAAGTGCTCTCTTGCTTTACCTTCTCTTTTCCTAGGATGGGAAGAAAATTGCCCAGCATTGTCTGTGCAGGGTTGTACCAAGTCTTTGCCTCCTGAAGGGAAAGTTGGAGTGAAAACAGCCCTTTCTGGTGCCCATCTTCCTATTTGTTTAAGCTTGCAAACTCTGTTCCAATGACAGGGCTTTCAATTAATATGCAAAACAAATGAGAGCTCAGTGGCTCTGTGGGAAAGAGAAACTGGACAAGGCAGTTCTGCTCCATGCTTCCAGCCTAGTCTGACAGGTCTGGAGAGGAAGGCATCTGGGGGGCTCCCACAGATTGGGGGGTGGACTGCATCCCAATTCACAGCTAGGGCTGAATTGCAGCTAGGGCTCTCCTCCCTGAGGACAGTGCAACAGCACATTCTTTAATCTGACTCTCCCGGTAGCTAGCAGAGAGGCTGGCCGGCAGCATTGTGTCATAAATATTCACAGAGAGAACAAGGTTTAGGAAGCGCAAAGCCCTGTTCCCTCAGTGGCCATCAAATTCTGGAGCCTGGCCCAGTGAGGTGCCAAGACTTGTACCCAAGAAGGACAAAACCAGAATGCTTTGGCTTTGCTGTGTAAACACAGTGTGCACAGGACACACTTGTTTGACTCCGGTCAACAGTATTGGTTTCCAAGAGTGAACAAGGGCACCTCCAGCAGGTGCTACAAATGGCGTGGGAACCACGCTCAGGCAAACCAAGTGTCAGCCCTGCCTGTGTGCCTGACCCAAAGTCAGCTTCCAATAACCATTTCGAGGTGGAAACAGAAAAATGGGCAGAGTATTTCAGAAAGTTCTTTGACTCACAACGTGGGGAGAAAAAAAAAAAGAAGAAGAAAAATGAAACAGCAGGAAAAAAGCATTCTACCACATAGTGAGGCTGAAAGTGTGGCAAATTCAAGTTCTTTGTTGTTATGCCCAGAGGTAGACAGCTCACTGGGCCATGTCAAGCCATGCCACTGCTCTGCTGAAATTGCAGCTCCCAGTGATCCTAAACCCTGCACTCGTAAAGCACTAAAAAAGGGAAAGTTTAGTATAACAAAAGACACTTTATTTGGGGGAAAAGAAAGAGGATAGGCAGCTACCATGAGGTGGCAGGGGGCTTCAGAGCTGAAAGCCCCAGAGCCCTTATCCCTGGCTCCTTTTATTGGGGACTAGTGTCTTTCCCATCTGCTAGGGTTAGGGTTAGGGGTGTGGACTTACCACTATCTGATCTGTTTTCTCTGCTGTCTTTGATGCTAACCTAGGCATGTCCGCCTACATTCCTTCTGGCCATTTGGCTTCTTCCTGTCATTTGTAATGAATGAATGAATGAAGGGGGAGGGCCTATGAGGAAGGCAGTTTACTTAATGATTAAGTAAAGAGCACATGTGTACATGTGTGTATCTGATGCAATATTATACTGATATTAAAGTGAGAACACACATACATGTGTATACGTGTAGTTGTGTGTGTATGCACATGTGTGCATGCATGTCTTACATATTAAGTAAGAGTCCTTAGGTGGCCGTCTCTTCTGGCCCTTGCATTTTTGTCAGGTAGACGAGGGGAGCTGGTTTTCCTGGTAACTGTGTTGCCTGGTCCCTCTTCCAAGTCTAGCTACCTTGTACTTCCTTTGTTTTTCTAATTACCCTAACTGTCAAGTCTACCTGTGAAGGCAGAAACTGCTTTTAGTAAGTTTCCCTATTGATCTCAACAAAGCTCAATGAAGCCTTTATCCTATCTTTCCCTACCCGAAGCCCCCCTCCCCCTGCCCCTACACTGTGTCCCTCTGGGGGCCAGGAATCCAGCTGTTGCATCCTGTAGTTTTGACATCCCTTTAGAAGAGACAGCTCAAGGAAATTTTCCATATTTATCAGGCCTATAAGATAAAGACGCAGGGCAAACCAAGTGTCAGCCCTGTTTGCTCTTTTAAACAGCTGTGTGGTTGTTGAGCATATTTATTTTACCAAAGGGAATGGCAAGAGGCCTGTTCATAGACTTTGAACTTCTCTACTTTTTTCAGGTGTAGCAGAGTTCTAGCAGGAAACTGATGTAACTTTCAACAGGATAGTTTAGGGAAGGGCTAATAGAGTTGATATTGGACAGGAGGGTCCCAGAGTCTGGCTGTGCTCTATGTTCCAGGTTCTTGCTCGTCATGAGCAAAAATTTGAATGGGCGAATTTAGGGCCATAAGAAAATTTATTTAAGTAATAAAAGAAAAGGAAACTGGCTCCACCATGAGAATGAAATAGCCGCTGTTGTTGGGCAGTTAGAGAGCCAAAAGGGGAGGGGGGATTTGGGAGCAAGGGGCAAGAGGGCAAGAGAGCAAGAGCAGGAGCTCGTGGTATCATTTCCATTTATCCCATCTTAGTTCTCGTGAGAGGCTTTCCAATCCTGAGAGAAGGAGGCATTTGGATTTCAGGCTCCAGGCTGACCTCAGGTCTAGGCTACTCCCTTAGGTCACGCCCATCTTCCCAGCCAGCTCAAGCCATGCCCCACCCCTACCTCAGAGGGGCTAAGGGCAAAACTGGGGGCAGGGCCAAGACTGTGAGATCAGAGTCTGTGTGACCCTGGGCAGTAGGGACTAGGAAGCAGGGACTCAAGAGCGTGTTCAGCAGGGTTCTGGAAGGTTGAGGCCCATGCTAAGGCTTTCTGATAATCCAGGAAATCTGGGGAGAGGCAGGTACAAATATTTCCTTTTGCAGGTGGAGTAGAGGCTAAATGTGTTTGCCTGTGAATTTTGGGTTCCAGAGCTCTTGCAGGATGTTATTGTAGGGACAGGGGGGCCCTACAGGTAGAGAAAAATAGGATAAAGGCCTTGTTGAGCTTTATTAAGATTAATAAGGAATCTTACTAAAAGCAGTTTCTGCCTTCACAGGTAGACTCTGCAGTTAGGGTAATTAGAAAGACAAAAAAAAAAAAGGCTAGCTAGACTTGGGAGAGGCACCAGGCAACACAATTACCAAGAAAGCCAGCCCTCACACCCCCCTGACAGAATGCAGGGGGATGATAAGAGACAGCCACCTAAAGACTTTTATTTAATATATAAAACACGTATGCACATACACACCCACCTACACGTACATACATATATACATGTTCTCAGTTTAACATCAGTATAATACAGACATGCTCACACGTCCCCTTTAATCATTAAGTCCAAAGCTGACTTCCTAGAAGCACTCCCTCCTTCACTTATTCATTACAAAAGACAAGAAAAAACACTCAAAAGAAAAGCCTAGGTTAAGATCAAAGGCAAAAGAACGGATCAGATATCCAGATATCAATGAGCCCTTAGTACAGTTAGAAACAAAGGAGTTGAATGAGTCACTCCCTTCCCCATAATTCCACAATAAACATCACTTTAAGGGTTACCTATGCTTCCATTTTCTTAAAAGAGATACAAGATGTTATGATTTGTGTCTAGATGTCCCCCCAAAGCTTCACGTGATAAGGGGTGACTGGTTCAGGGGTGGCTGGATCTAGACTGTGTGATGCTGGGACTAAGGTTGTGTGATTACTAAATCAATCCACTGATTGGTTTAGCACCACTCTAATCCAAGCAGCCTGAATAAGATATAAGGCACGGGAAGAAGCTGTTTAGGCCCCTTTTTGCTCTCCTTGCTTACCTTGCTGACTTCTGCCTGGCAGCATTAGGGCAAAAGTCTCAGCATGGAAAGACATTTACAACTTCAATCGTCCCACAAATAGAAATATCAGACACAAATCAATGTTTTAATTTATTCATTTTTCTTAAACACTCATACAGTGCTTACCATACGCCAGGCAGTGTTCTAGAGTTTTGCATATACCAACTCATTAATCCTCATCTTGTAGAAAAGGGAAACTGAGAGAGGTCAAGTCTTTTGCCCTTGCTCTGTTGATGCAAGGATGCTGGATCGATACTATACTCTGTGACTTTGTGACTGTGGAGAATGAGGACAGGAGGAAGGGAATTCCTAGGAGCTAAAGAGCCAGGGGTGTAGGGGGTCCTAGAAGTGGGGGAAGAGCTCAGGGTGAGGGAACAGGCCAGGTAGTGGGTGGATGCTAGGACTTTGCACGCATGCTTGGTTTTCGTCCTAGAGGCTGTGGGAAGCCACTGGAGTCTTTCAGATAGTCCTGCTGTTTGATGTATGCCTGGGGACAATGACCCACATGTGAAGGATGGGCCAGTGGGCAGGAGGCTGTCAGCAGCCACCCCACAGTTAAGGCAGATGAGTGTGGACAGAACAAAGTACACTTTGGGGGGGGTTATCAGGGATGGGATGAAGGAAATGAGGGCTTGAGAATCTGTCTCCAATTAGCTGTAACTTCAGGCTAGTTGCCTAGATTCTCTGGGCTTAATCTCCTATGTGAAATGACCAAGTAGACAAATGGTCACTAGGAAATCTCATCTATAATATCAGATTTTTAAAGAGCATTTTGACTTGTTTCGCACAATGCTGGGCAAACACCCTTAATCACACAGTTTGTAAGTGTCCCCGGTTGACCCAGCAGAGCACACCTTCTGTCACTCCTGAGTGCTTTGGATGTGAGGATCTTTTTGTTAGTCTTTCTACCTATGGTGTGAGCAGGAAGTAAGGAAATTTGAGCTGGAAGGTCATGGCTGCACTCTCTCTTTCATGCTGAGAAACTTCCATTAGGCATTGTAGAGACCGTAGAGAAGGGATGGAGAGAATTCCAGGAAAATAGTAGACTGGCACATTTTGACTTTCATAGAAGGGTAAGACTGTGGAGTGATTGAGGGGCTGACAACTGCTGAAAAAGGAGGAGCTCCAGGAAGACACTGTGCATTTCCGGCTTCTGGATGCCAAACACTTGTGTCTCTCCGAAACTCACTGTAGAGCCCCCTAAGGTGACAGGATTAGGAAGGGCGTTTGGGGACCGATGAGTTCATGAAGATGGAACCTCATGGGTGGAACTTGTGCCCTTAAACACAGGCCTGTAGCCTTTTTGCTGCGCCCAACTCCATGAGGGCCAAGGGGTGGGACTAACTTGACTCCTCCCTTATGAGATGGCAGGGTCACACCATGTTGTACTTGTCAGGGCTGCAGGTCAGTGGCTGGAATGAGAATGCCTGAAGGAGGTGGTTGATTTCTGGGTGCAGTGACTCCAAGGGGCAGCAACCATCAGTTCTCATGTGGGTGGCAATTTGATGACAAAATACTGCTTGATGCCAAGTGCTATCTAGCTCAGTGTGGTCACCAAGGGAAGAGGAGGTCCCTGATCCCAGCCGAATAGGCGCCATGAAAGACTCAGGGGTTTTGGACCCTGAGGAGGGAGGGTGTTGAAGTTTCTATGAGGAGGAAGTTATAGACTTGGTGAATGAAGCCATGGCTGAAGTTGAGGGGAGAAGCAAGTGTACCTCCTTAATCTCAAGCTGATTCCAGCCATGGCATTTAGAGAATGGTTACTGTGCTCAGATCTGAGGCCTCAATGCACAGAGTAGTGGGTAGAGTGTGACGTAAGCATCCCTGCTTCTCTGCCTACTTACAATAAAGGATTTGGGTTATTGCCCAAAGGGATAGGATAACACTGCCTGAACTGTAAATAAGATGAAAGGGAAAAGGTAGGTTGCAATCAGCTCTTGCTATCTGACTATGTGCTACACATTCTTCTAAATTACCAAACTGAAAGTAAATGTCAGAATTGTGCACTTGAAACCATTGTGGATGATGAATTTTATGTCACGTATACCTGGGTTCGAAACCCAGTACCACAAAAAAAAAAAAAAAAAGCAAGCAAAGAAAGGAATAAGACAAACTCCCTGCCCTAAGGTGCTTACAGTGTGGTGGGCTGTCAAAATGGAGCAATGATGGCCAAGGTATGAAAGCTCCCATAATGGGAACAGGGTGAGTGAGGCAGAGCCAGTTTCCAAGGAGGTTTGCAGCCATATGACCTCTAAAATCTTGTAACTCCACAGTTTTAAGTCAGCATGTGATCTTGTCTAGGTCTCTCTCTGGCAAAGTGGGGACCAGCTTTCTGGCAGCCATTCAGTTGTCCTGCTTGTCATCGCCTTGAAATGAGTAGTGTGTACCTCAGAGGGATACAGTACGTCTCAATGAGATTTCCTCTGTCCTTTCTTCAAGTGACGTAATTGATAGTGTCAGAGGCTGTGGTATTTTACCTAGACTATGGGACAAAAATTTACTGCGTATCCTTGCTGTACCAATTTTAATATTAATATCTAGCATGCCATTTTTTCTCCCATGGGTGATAACACAGACATGAACCTTTCAAAGTGCTCAGCGCCACTGGGCATTGAGATGTGCTTCAGTGGAAATGATGCTGCTAAGGTGGAGGGCTGGGATATAGAAAGGCTCAGAAACCCATACAAGGGTGTTTATGCTTCTGAAAAGCATCCCTAGCACCAGCTGCCACCTGGCTTTGCTGAATGGGATGCTCATGCTGCTTCCAAAACTTGGAGACAAGGTGGGGCTTGATGGTGGGTTCCTGGCACCTACAGAGAGAAGAATGCCTGCTGCCAAAAGCGGTGATCAGTGTTATCAGTCAGAGTCTGTCTCTTTGAGCCACACCTTTGGTCACCGTGAGCCTCAGTTTCTGCCTTTGTACAGTGAGGTGAATTCCAGATCTGTGATTCCATCGTGTGGTGAATGTGATGAAGGAGAATGAAAAGATGACGGAGAAAGTGGAGTGGAACAAATCTCCACAGGAATTCAGCACTCTCAAAGAAGTCCAACCAGTTGTCTTCTTAAATCTCAGATACTATTGTTTTTAAGATGAGCTATAGCTAAAAGAAATAACTGAATGGTCTGATTTCCCATTTCAGATATTATTGAACATAAAACTTAGGTATTGCTTTTCTTTTGCTCTCTACTTGCATGTGTTTAATCCATTGAACAGTTAGAAAGCATAACGTTTTGTAGTGTAAAAAAACTAAATTTTTAAATTTGAAGTCATGGCAATGTTCTCAGTGGTTTGTTGGATGCTATACTATAATATGCTTTTAATTCTGACATAAGATCTGCAACCATTAATCCAAAGGCCCTATTCTTACTTGTGTAGAGTGAATGTCTCTTGAACCTCAAGTATCTTTGTTTTTTTAAATGCCAGTGTTAGAAGCTTTTTTGACACAAAATTCTGACTTAGGCCAATGAATTTAACTTCCCTTTCGTCCCACAATCCCAAGAAATGACCAAAAATAGAGAAACATCTTTATATATAGCAAAAATTTTGAGTATCAACTTGCCAGAAAATTTGAAGACTTACTGAAGGATAAGGTGAAAGCCAGCCAGCAGGGCAGGAGGGGGAAGTACCATCATCTGGGAGGAGGGATTGAGGCTCTGCTGCTCTCAGCCTCCACAGAAGTAACTCTGGGATCAGGCCAGAGCTTCGAAGCTCTGCAGTGTCTCTGAGGGACACAGTTTATAGGAAAGTGATAGTTAAAAAGAGCATCACCAGTTAGAGTTGACGATGAAATAGTTGTATATGGTTGTAAAACTAATGTAATGTAAATAATATGATTCTCTGGAAAGAACATTTCATAATGTTAAAATAACTTGAATAATGATCTAACATCAAAATGCAAGATAATTTCAATTAACCTGGAAGGTAGCAGGAGATTGAAGATACATTAAAGAAAGAACTATGAAGAAGTGTTGAGAGTAAACCCCAATGCTTTGAAGTGAATACAAACATACTGGCTCCTCTTGGGTCTTTTTTTTTTTTAATTAGTACATGTTTGCCATATATAATGATCACATTCATCTTAGGGAATTTGTACCTGCATATAATAGATTTTAATTCTTTTTTCCCCATTCCCCTCCCCTCCCTTCAACCCTTCTTCCCCTTCTCATTTACAAACGCTTTGGTTCCACTTTTTCCTTCCATTCTCTTTTTTTTAAGGGGGTTGCTGAGGATCAAACTCAAGGGCTTGCACTTGCTAGGCAAGCGCTCTATCACTTGAGCTAAATCTTCAATCCCTTCATTCTCTCTTTTTTTAAAATCCCTTTTCCACTCCCTTGTTCCCCTTCCCATTTGAAGAAGTTCTTCCTACTTCCCAGTGTCTACCCTCCATTTTGTTCCTCCTTTATCCTTTGGGTTTCTCACACAAGCGAAACAATATGATATTTAAACTTGTGTGTCTGATTTATTTCATTTAAAATCATGGTATTGAGGTGTATCCATTTACCTAAAAATGTCTCAAGTTTATCCTTCTTTATGGCAGATTAGTACTCCATTATATATAAAAACCACATTTTCTTTATCTATTCCCCTTCTAGGTATCTTCCCCAAAGAGTTAAAAGCTTCATACCACAGTCATATATGCATATCCACACTCACAGCAGCACAGTCTATAATAGCTGAGTCTTGGAAACAGCCCATACGCCCATCAGCAGATGAGTGGGTAAACAACTCCTCTTTGGAAAGTTAGAGGAGCAGCCTCAGATCGACTGAAAACAAAACCCAACATGGTGCTGCTTATAAAAGGGACACCTAAAAGTATGACACAGATAAATTTGAAAAATAGCAAAATGACACAACACAAAACTTTCAGAGGAGCTCACTGAGGGAGACAGAGGGTGCCTCTGGTTGAGGAAGACGTGATAGGTGTGCAAACATGGACAACCAACTTTTATTTGTGGAATTGCAGAAGAATAAAGAGGAGCAAGGATTAGAAGGCCTATTCTCAGTCTGTGGTCATTTAATGGACTAGCTATGAAAGATTTGAATTAGTAAGTTACAGAAACACCCAACTTTAAGTGGAAAAGGATATCCATCTTTATTCAAGAAAAGCAGAATGAGGAATCAATAAAGATAGAAGCAGATGTTGGGGTGCAGAGCATGATACTCCCAGAGATGATATTTTTGTCATGCTGAGCAATTTCATTTAACAGGAATTAAAAGACTTTTAAAAACAGGCTCAGAAAAAAAAAAAAAAAACAGGCTCAGAATAGAGGTCCTTCAGACTTTCTGTCCTTCTCCCCCTCCTCATGCAGGGAGCGACTTTCTGCAAAGTCTCTTATTTGCCTGAGGTCTGAGCTAGGCTTGCTCCAGCTGAACTGATATCACAGGAAGACAGATTGCAATCTGACAACCCACCTGGATGGACTCCGCCACACACCACTGTATTCTACATTGGTTCCACAGAGTCACTTCCAATCCTTCTTTCTGTCAGCCACAATCATTTTGAACTTCTAAACCCTCAACAATCACTATTTGTTCAAACTACTTCAAAGTATACGAGAAAGATGGGACGTTTTTCAATTTATGTCATAGCATAATCGTATACCAAAATCTGGTTAACATTTAACAAAGAAAACAAAAAACACCCAAGGTACTTCTCTGTTGTAACACTCTTAAACAAAATACTATGAAAGAGTACTACAATCTTGTCAAGCTTAGTACAGGAACATAAATCAGTTTTACTCAGGATCATTAGAACTTTAAAATATAATAGATGCCAATATCTCTATAAGAGGAGAAACATATTTGGCTACATGGATCCCAAATGCCATTAAGAAAATTAAAGACAAAATAAATCTGAGAGAATATTTTCAACCTTTAAGGTAGAAATAGTCACTGTTATTAATATACAAAAACTCTTGCCATAAGAAATAAACTGACTAGAAAAATAGCAATGAAAATGAATGCATAGTTCATCAAAATATGAAATGTAAGTTTCTGAGAAGCATACAAAATATTTTAACCTTGCAAGTTAAGATAATAATGGGAAGCCAGGTGTGATGTGCATGCCTATAATCTCAGTACTTGGGAGGCTGAGACAGGAGGATTGCCACAAGTTCAAGACCAGCCTGAACTATATAATGAGACTTTGCCTTAAAATAAATAAATAAATAAATAAATAAATAAATAAATACGTATGGGATCCATCATTCCTCAAATTATAAGACATTAAAACAAGTGACAGTGGCCTCCAGTTAAGACAGATGGATATATAGGTAACCTTGACATCGATGGTGCTATAAATTTTCCAACTGACAATTTTACATTATTTACCTAAGTCCACATAGTTTTGCATACTCTTTCATTCTAAGAATTTAATCTAAGGATATAATCATAATTTCAATAAGGACTTAACTACAAAAAGAGGTAATTAAATGATATTTTAACTGCAAATATGTCAATCAATATAGGTATTAAAATATAGTTTATGAAAACGTTTAAAATTAGAATATTTATCATATAGAGAGATTTTAATTATACATTTTAATAGGAAAATTACATTACAAAATGATATGCACCATGTTATTCAATTTTAGGAGAGAAAAATACAGAAAAAGTTGAGAAGTCATACTCTAAAATAGTAATGCAACTATCTTTAAATTGGAAGGATTATGGATGCTTTGTACTTTCACTCCTATTTTCTTAGGTGGTTGTGTAAAAATGATCAAATATTATTTTCACTAGAAGACAAATAATACCCAAAAGGTATTTGAGTAAGGAATTTATTGTTAGATATTCTTCTGAGTTTCTTCCTTTGGAATTGCAGATATCTTTGGAAACAGCAAATGTGAATCATTACTTCTGTAGAAATTTATTAGCTTGTGTTCATGAGACTGGAGGTAAGCAGGGGAGAAACAGAGCAGCTCAGCACATCATCACTATATAAAAGAATGCATTTTGGGTTAGAAATTACCCAGCACAGTAAAATGTGACTTATTTTGAATTTGCTATGTGGACGCAGGTGGGCAGCACCTGAGGTTGCCCCAGGGAGACAATGACTCTGGACTGACTGCTCACTTGCAATGTGCAAGTCTGTGTTAGTTCCCCGAGTCACAGGATACCTTCATTTAACTTCTGCATGGAAGGCAGTGTTTGTTAAGTGAAAACAAATAAAAACATGTTAATTTGAGGCTTATGCAATTAAAATTCAACTGTACCTGCAGCAACCATTCAGAATTTAGACCTTAAGAGGTGGTCTGGGAAAAGACCACCTCTTGGAGGAAAGTAAAATTTGTGTGTGCTTCAGTCAGTTTCATTCTTGATTTTAATTTGCCTACAGACATGGTGCCACTGTCATCTGCATTTGGGGGCATGGCTGCCAGGGACCCTTGGAGCCTGCTGCTCCATCTAGTTCTGCTCTGGGTTTACAACCCAAGTTATTCAACATGGTACCCATCGACTCCTGTCTTACATGGCAAAATGTTGCTTTGACATAAATATTTTGTAACCAAAATATTTATGTCCTCTTCTCTCTTCTTCTCTCCCCTCGTTTCCTCCTTGCCCTGTCTCTTTTCACCGTCTCCTCATACTCCAGTTCAAGAGTATCAGAAGCATGTGGCCAAGGCTGCTAGGTTTTAGTTTTATTTTCATCACAGAACCTCTACTGACAGTCTCTGCAAAAGTACAGCAAAGAAAAGACCCTTTTTCTTGTTGATGCAGCTGAAGCATGAGACTACCTGGGAACGAACTGTCTTATGTGTGGCAAGAACTTCCTGGTGATTGCCATCTTGAAGGATCTGCTCCTTGGGCAAGCTCATAGAACCCCCGATTGATGGGACCACATTGACATTGTATTATCTTCTGGGCTCAAGGAGTCACTGCTCCTGCTCTGGTTCATCAGATTCTTCTTGGGGACACAAAGGATAAGGATCTGTCCTGACTGACCTTGAATGGGAGCATTCCGATGCTGCTCAACAGGCTGGGAGTTCCAGGCAGTACTTGGTATTCTTGCCAGAGCTCCTGAGCCTCTGGAAGACCTCCATGCAAACTCACTTCCAGGCATTCCCAGTAAATCTTCCACAACCCTTCAGATAAAATAGGGTTATAGGACTTGGCACTGTGGTGGCAACTGTCAGGGGTGATCTGTGGGTGTTGATTCCCAGTCCAGGCATGCAGCTCACTCTGATAGCCACAATAATTAACTTCCTGGAGGGCCAGTAGTGCAGCAAACCCTGGGCACACTGCAGTTTTTAAGCCCAAGGCTAAGACCAAGAGTGCTCCTTTGTAGGCTAAGGTCCTATCCCAGGCTCCTCTCCACCCTACCCCACCCCCCACCCATCCAGTGACATTTCTTAGGGTTTTACCACATCACCCTCCTGGTAGAAGCAGTCTGCCCCACCTGTAGAGCAAGCTGCTGTCCTGTAAGCACATGAGGCCCTGGGACCTGCCCAGCAGCTGCCTTGTCCTCTGTCATCTTTGTTCACTGTGCAAACCCAAGCTTGGCAAGGAAGACCTGTCAGCAGGTTCAGGTCATGGCCCTGCTCACTCTGGAGGCTTCTCCAGGTGCTATTTCCTGGGAGAAACTTGCACATCCCCAGCCTCCTGTCAAGGCAGAGAAAGCCAACTCTTGCTCGGTCCTCTTTGGATACTGTTGGTGGAGGCACCAGGGCACCCCATTTCAAACTGTGATTCTCCTCAGAGATGCCAGCCGAGAAGATGAATGGGATCAACAGAGGGACATAGAACATGTCCAAGTGTGGAGCAGAATTATCTAATAAGGAGAGAAAAGTGAGACAGAGTGGAAATGGTGCTCATGCAGAGAGAGATCTGTGTTTGGAGAACTTTGAGAATGATGGGAAAGGATGGTGTATTAGATACCCTTTCAGAGTCAATGGTTGTAAGAGAGCAGATTTAATACAGGACACTTATGAGTTACAATATTAACCCATAAGCCAAATGCAGGAAGAATGCTGAATGTCTATCTATGCACTGGAGACCCGAAAGATCCAATCAAGGGCTGGAAGCCCACGGCACTGTCCCACGTACGTCAGTGTCTGCAGATGATGGCTGAAGAAATCTTTACTGGAACTAGGATACGATGCTCACAGCAGAGATGAAGACTAGAGCTCCCCCAAAGCAACAGCAGCCATCCTTGAGGACAGCAAGGCCCTGAGCTCCTTCCTCAACGAGAACAGCAGAGTTCCTTTCAGGAGAACCAGCCACAGAAGGGCTTCTCCTGGGAAATAGCCCACCACTATCTTGTGCTCCCATTCTCCTTTATGTTGCATCTGCAGCAATCCTCAGATGGATCCTCTATGCCCAGAACCACACCAAATCACTCCAGCTAGGCGTTCTGGCTCAAGTTGACCACCATAAGTCCGCCACCAATGGGATCCCTGGGCAGGGTTCGGATGAAGCCCAGAAGGTCATCCATGGGAAGGGGAGGGGAAGCTCTGTGCACAAAAGAGGTAGAGGTGACACAGAAGAGGTAGAGCTCTCTTCTGAGCACATGTTTAGGTGATGGACTAAGATGAGCAGGAAGAAAACAGAAAGTGTGCCGTGGTCACCCAGGAGCAGGGAGAAAGGGACAACAGAATTATGGAATTGTTGTGAAGAGCCCAGGCAGGCTGTTAAATGAATCCTATCAGCAGATAGCTGCAGTCGTGTGTGTTACCAGATGCAGAGTTCTTGAATGAAAGCAAAATTTTGCCAAATGCTTTTGTTTGTGGACCCATTTGTGAACAGAAGTGTTTACAAACCAGATATTACTGTATATGTGGCCTCTTGTACATGGCTTGGCGTGAAGTATTGATGCTTTCACAGCAAGAAAAGGAAAGGAGAAGAGAACTTGATGTGGCACAAGAAACTGCCTCAAACACCTTATTGTAGGGTCAAGAGGAGTGGGTCCCAGAGTAGCACCAGGTGGCCTCAAAGGTAGCACCAAGTGGCTGCAAAGGTTGTCTGAGCCTCTGTAACCCAAGGCTGTCCTATGTCTGCTTGTAACTCAGTTACCATTGTAAACACTCCCTGGGCTCAGATTTATTTCTCCTACCAAGTTGCATGGGCTTGGGCATCTGCAGCAAGAGGATTTCTTTACTGCAGGCTGTTCCCAGAGCTTGCTGGGTAGGTTGCCATCAAGTAGACCCCAGGCATGGACAAGGATAAGATCTTGTGATGCTGGGAGTACAAAGTAATGTGGAGAGAAGTAACAAGGCAACTGTGATGGTTAAACTTTGTTGTCAACTCAAAAGGCTTGGGAGCTGCCCAAGGGATGAGCTGCACATGCTCCTGGGTGTGTCTGGCTAGGCTGTGGTGGGGCATGTGATTTTGGGACTATACCTGGTTCTCTTCCTCTCTAGTGCTGTTCCTCTGCTCTGCTTCCTGGCTGCCACGAGTGAGCAGCCCTGTTCCACCACACCCTTCTACAATGATGTCTTGCTTTGCAGCTAGTGATCTTGGATCGAAACCTCTGAAACTGTGAACAGAAATGAACCCTTCTGCCTTTAAGTTGTGTATGTTGGTTATTTAGTTCCAGCAACAGAAAGCTGATCAATAAAGCAATCTTTGGAATATTGTATGTACACCGTGATCCTCAGTTGCCTTAGTTTTGTGTTACAAATGTGGCCTGGATGGTTCAGTAAGTAACAATGCCTTCTAGTATTACAGGGCAGCTTTTTTGCTACACTGAACATGTGTCTTTTGGGTAGCTGCCATATAGTTTGCAAACTGATGGTAAAAACTGATGCGAGTCAATAATTTTATTTATATAAACCTTGGGGTACAACGTGTGTGTGTGTGTGTGTGTGTGTGTGTGTGTGTGTGTGTGTGTACCTTGGGTTTTCTGTGGAAGGCACCAGTCAGGGCTGTGAAGGAATAAGTTACCCACAAAGATCTTGTAAGCTTCACAGGGTGTTTGAAGTTTCCAAATGTGGTTAATTATTTTCAAGTAATTCTGCATTTGAAAAAAGTTATAACATTCTCTGCATAATCTGATTTTATTTGACAAGAAACAGTGTGGACTGGTCTTTCAGAATGTGCTAACTGCATTTTTCCCCCAGGGAAGATGCATCTTTTACAAGTTCAGCAGAAACTTGGACAAAGAAGGTCTCTAAAGATTTTCAATACCTCCCCTTCCCCCAGCCTTGGATGTGCCTGTGAGGAAGCTGAGTGAATGCTGGCCTCTTTTCTCTCAAATTTTCATTAAGAAATTCAAAATTCCTTCACTAGCTGTTTGAGTCAGACACCTTGGGCTTCAATTAGGAGACTTTGTGAAGGATGTAGGTGACCAGTGTTACGTGTATCTTCTGGATAGAAAGCCTTTGTCTGAGCCTAACACTGGCTCCACCTTGTGGACAACCACCATAAGACTGAGAAGAATGAGAGCTGCTCTTTCTGCTCACCACTGTGGGCTGTTTGGACTCAAAGAAAGAAGTCAGAGGAGGAGCCCCAGCTCCTTCTTTCTTAGACTGTCTCCTGGTCCTGGTCCCGGACCATGTTGATGAACAGAAGAGGCAGGAAAGACTAGTCCTTGGAGAAGAGCAACTCAGGACGTAAGAGTGAGGTAGGGCAGCTCCCACCAACAGGAAATGGTCACATACTCCAGGGCCCACCCTGCCAAGCAGCTGACACCAACGCTCCTAATGTATCTGCTTGTACACAAGGTCACACTGTCCCTGAGGACAGCTGTGGGTGTCTGTGCTTCCCCTGAGCTACTTCATACTGGAGTCCTGGACTATGCATGGATGTCACTTCTCTCAGTTCTTCCTCAAAACTTGAGGCCCTACCAGGCCTAGTCTTCACTCCCCTGGCGGGTGAGGAAAGTTACCTGGGCTCAGCCTATTGGGTTGTATTTACCTGCCCTGTTTCATGGTTCCTGCACTTGTGCAATGGAAGAATTGGCATGGGGTGCTTGTCAAAAGCCCAGATTCCTGGCTTCTGCCCAGAAAATCTTTGTGCCCATGTATCCTGAGACCCAGAATGTTTAATAAGCTCTGTACAATGCTGCTCATAACAAAGCCAGTTGAAAATGATGCTTGTGTCCTGACCTAGGCCTCTGACCTCCTGTTTGAAGGTGATGTGTTGGTGAAGCAAACTGATGGAGATCATGCAGTCTGTGCTATACGCCCAGGTTAACAGAGACAGCTGTGCGCAACCTCGGCAAGGACAGAAAGCAAGTGCTTGCTGAGACTGCACAGAGTACTTGGTTCTCTAGGAGGAAATTTTTGAAGAAAATTTAGTGCCTTGAGCAACTTCAGTACTTTTCCCATTAACTCCATTTGAAAAAGTCCTGCTGCTTACAAACTGGTAGGAACATGAATAGAAATGGGGAGAAGACAAGTTTGTATGAGCATCTGTTAAAAGTATTCCATCCCAAGTTGCTTAAGACTAATGAGTTATTCAGTTCACCCTACTGGAGGGGCCACGAACAAGTTAAAGTTTGTTGACTCTAATTTACAAGAAGGGGTAGTGTATATGGCCACCTTGAGGTTTCTGAGAAATGATAAAAGGATAAATAATTGAATAAATAAATGATAAAAATTAATAAGGATAAATAAGGGCAAATACAAGAATTTTCCCATCAGATGATACTATTTCTCACGGTATTTCTCCCAAACACCAGATAAAATACCGTAGCTTCTGTACGTGCACTGAAAGCACCAGTCTGAACTGTTGAAACATTCACTTAGATTTTAGATACAGAAGGGTCAACGAGATTTGGATTTGTGCTGGTCTGTGGCCTCCTTTCCGGCGGTCAAGGTGACTGCTCCCGCATGTTGACTTGGTTGCTCATCAGGGCGAAGTCACCGACCCCCCGCACTCCTATCAGCCGCGTCCATCGTTACCCTTCATTACGAGGGGATGCCCACACTGGAAGAGCTCGGAGGGCAAGAACCGGAAATAAACTTTCCCTCCCCTCCCTTGTAGTCCCACTCCCACCTTGGCGACCTAAGACCTTCCCGAAATACTTCCTTTGCCTGGGCACATACAGGCTAACTCGGTTTGACCTTGCAGGCTCACTCTTCCCTCATTACCTAGGTTCCTGGGCCAGGGCACACTTGGGGGGCACGCAGGAGCGCCCCACTCTGCTCAGAGTGGCCCCGCCTGCCCCGCCCCCGGCGTCCCTCTTCCCTCCCGGGTCCTCCGGATCCCTCCACCCTGGCTGCGGGTGCGCACTGACCTCTGGCGGCCTGTAGAGCAAACTGCGAGTTTTCCTCTTAGGTTCCAAAGGCTTGTTAATTTTTGCTTTTATTTTCTATCGAATCCAGATTTTCTTTCTGCACCTTTCCCAACCCCTGGTAATCACTAATTCTACATTCAGGACGACTGTTTTTAGTTTTATCATGTGAAAGAGAACAAATGGTTCTTTCTTTTCTCTTTTTCTTTTTCTCTTTTTGGCGGTACTGAGGATTGAACCACATCATACTGAAACACATATTCACTTCTTTTTAAAACTTTGAGACACAGTGTCGATAAATTGTCCAGGCAACTTGCTATCTTCCTGCCTCAGCTTCCCAGAGTGCTGGGAATTACAGGTGTGCACTGCCACGCGGCTGGTACTCCTCTTTCTGTGGCTTCCACTATTGCTTTTCGTTTTCCCAAGTGGTTTCTAGCCCAAGAGATTGCAGGGCCCAGGCTGTGTGGGTGCACCACAGCCCGGGGAGGCTTCAGAGTACACGTGGCTCCAGACGTGGATAGAGGGCGCTGTGGGGGATCCCCGGGCACAAGAACTAAGAATAGAGGAGCTGGGCTTCCTCCTGTCGGTTTCTGAAGGAGCATCCTCACCAACGCGGAGATGACATGTTGGGAGTGAACAAAGAGCTGTTGCAAAACGTTACCTCTGACCAGAAAGAAATCTCCCTGTTAGGAAGAAGCCACTTTGGCTTGCTGAGGGTCAGGGTTAGGGTTAGGGTTAGGGTTAGGGTTCGGGTTAGGGTTCGGGTTAGTGTCAGGGCTAGGGTTGTTAGGGTTAGGGCTAGGGTTGTTAGGGTTAGGGTTAGGGTTGTTAGGGTTAGGGTTAGGGTTAGGGTTGTTAGCGTTAGGTTTAGGCTTAGGGTTAGGCTTCCCGTGAGGTTTCTCTTGCTGATTTGCTGATTTCGGCTGCCAAGCACTTGGCCTTGCTGGCCAAGGTTAGGGCACATTCAATCTCACAGCTTGTGCGAGGCTCTGCCGCACGGCATGAGAAAATTTCCTCGTGCTTCGGGTCAGGATTGGCGTTGTGGTGAGGCTCAGCACTAAGATTGGCACTGCCAGACACTTGCCCCACCTTGCCAAGTTGAGGGCACCCCAAATCTTGCCAGTGCCACGAGGCTTAGAGGCAGGGCGCCACCAAATTTCGGCAGGGTTAGGGTTAGGATGACTGTTCTGGTGAAGGTTAGACTGCAGAGTCATGTGGCAAAACATTTGACACTGTTTATGGAATGGAGTTTCCCTGAAAACTCGCAAGAACTCTGTATGGTCTGCTGGCGTGAGAGGGGTCACGCTGGAATTGGGCACCTCAGGCCGACGAGGTCAGGTCCAGGCCATTCCCCCAAGACTGACGCTGAGTCCAAGCCACTCCTCCGGGTCATGTTCTCTTGCCAGCCAGCCTCGGCCACCCCCTACCTCAGAAAGACCAGAGCTACAGCCCTGGCTGAAGGATAAACAATGAACTGCAGACTCCGCTCCTCCGATCTGATAAAGTCTAGGTCACTCAGGTGGGTGACCTCCGGACCCGCCCCATCCTGGAATGTCTTTATTCTTTCCATGTCCTTTTGCTATGTGACCTTCTTACCCATTGGATCAATATCACCTAAGCGACCACACTTGTAATATTTTCGGTTAATCATCATTTTTGACACACATCATACCTCTCTCGTGATTTTTCCTCTATAAAAAATCTTCCCTTGAAAAGCGGGCTCATTGGCAACCCACTCGGGTCCCCTCCTGTGTCTCAGGACCTCTCTTCCTCTCTCTTAATAAATTTCCTACTCTTAACCTCCTTCGTTCCTTAGAACTCATTCTTCAACTTTGGGGAACACGAACTCAGCATAACTGAGATCTAGCAGGTTGGGAGTCACATTTTTCCCCCATATCAAAACAGTTCCAGCTCCTGTGCCATCTCAGGTTGTCCTTCAAAGCTCTCTCTCTCTCTCTGTACTTCTCTCTGTGTCTGTCTCTCCGTCTCTCAGAAAAAAAATAAAATAAAATAAAAGGTCACGAGAAGAATGTAACTAATCTAAACATTTAGCTCAGTGGTAGAGTGCTTGCCTAGGAAGCACAAGGCCCCGAGTTCGATCTCTGGCACCAATACATAAATAAGTAAATAAAAAACAAAATAAAATATAGAAGACCAGCTTGGACTGGGCTACATAGTGAGTTCAAGGCCAGGCTGGACTGCACAGTGAGACCCTGCCTCAAAAAAAAAAAAAAAAAAAAAGGCTGAGGATTTAGTTCAGTGATTAGAGTGCTTGCCTAGCAAGTGCAAGACCCTGAGTTTGATCTCCAGGACCAAAAATAAATAAATACGTAAATGAGTAAACAAACGAACCAAAAATGCACCACGGGTGTGTGCATGGGATGTAGTGGATGTAGGTCAGTGGCGGAGACCGTGTGGAGAAAGGTCCTGGGTTCAATCAATCCCCAGACCACACAGAAAGAGAAAGAAAGAAAGAAAGAAAGAAAGAAAGAAAGAAAGAAAGAAAGAAAGAAAGAAAGAAAGAAAGAAAGAAAGAAAAAAGAAAGAAAGAAAGAAAGGTCTCGAGTCTTTCTTTAATTGCGTAAATGCCCACCTGTAATCCCAGCCTGAAGTACATAGCGAGAATCTGGCGAAACAGAACAAAAGAAAAATAAACAGGGGCCAGAACAAAAGAAAAATAAACAGGGGCCAGGGATTTAGCTCAGTGCTTAGCACTTGCCTCTCAAGCACAAGGCCCTGGGTCTGATCCCCAGCAGCAAAAGAAAAAACAATACCACCCCCCCAACAACAACAACGACAACAACCACAAAACAAACCAAAGACCCAAAAGCACCGGGGTTGGGGATTGAGCTCATTGGTAGTGCATTTGCCTAGCAAGCACAAGGCCCTGAGTTCGATCTCTGGCACCAAAAAACAAAAAAGAGAGAGGGAGAAAACACCAACCCCCTATCCACGTGTGTGCTGTACTTTTTTAAGGAACTGTAGAAGGGCAATTCAGGCTAGTAGACCAGGATCCCAGGAGAGACTGTCAAAAATTGTAGGGATAAGAGGTTTCCTCATTGCCTTTGTCAGTCCTACCTGGATAATGGACAATGACTCATGTACGGGAAGAATAAGTGAGTTGTGAATATGATTTGAGAATATGAGGAAGATACTGGTTCTCAAAAGAGTTTTTTTCATATCGTTGTGATCAATCCCACATTGTTAAGATCACATAGTCATTTCCACTGACCTAAAAATACTTGCCGAAAAGGCCAAAGCCAAAAACGGGCATCAGCTTTGTCATCCTGGTGGCATCAGAGAGCGACCAGTGAGACGGGTGCCTCAACCCCGGTCAAGCCGTCATCTACTTCCCAACATTTGTTCGGCCGGCACATCCTATTGGCCGGCCGCTTTCAAGAGCAGCTCTCTCTTTTCAGATCCCTCCTCAGTCTCACCCTTACTTGTATGGTATGGTGGTGGCCGGGAGTTCTCCTGGATCCGCACCCGCGGTCGGTCGGTGGGTCGGTCGTCAGTCAGTCAATCAGTCAGCCAGCCAGCCAGTCAGCCAGAGAGTCAGTCAGTCAGTCAGTCAGTCAGTCGATCAGTCGGTCGATGTTAATGCTCTGGCTGGCAAGGATCGAGCCCAGGGGCACACTCCCGCCGAGTGACCCCCCCACAGCCTCCTCCCCTCCCATCCCTCGCTCATCCCCCCAAATCTATGTCTATCTGGCCCACAGTCAGGGGCTCGCAAAGTGGCCACAGCTTCCCGAGCTGGAGGACTTACGGGGCCCGCCACCATGCCAGCCTTCCGTCTCAGCTTACCCACATCTAAACCGTCTGAAATTCACCATACTTCCCCTCGAGTGCCACGCCATCTCCAGAAGTTTGTCCCCAACCGTCCCGGTCACGGCCCACTACGGCACTCTCCTCACGTAAAGGGTTCAGAGGTAGCTGGGCACGATGGCCCACGCCTAGAATCTCAAGCGAGCACTCTGGAGGGCTGAGAGAAGCGTCGCGGCTTCCAGCCAGACCCAGACTCTAGTGCGAGGCCGGCGGTGCACTCGGCAGGCAGAGGGAGGAGGATCGCGGTGAGTTCTCGGCCAGCCCGGGCTCCATAGCGAGTCCGAGGAGGCCCAGCCTGAACTCCATAGTGAGTTCCTGTCTCCCCCCCCCCCAACAACGACAACAAAAAAAATCCCTACCACCCTCCGCTCCCTCTCCAGGCATAATTTTCAGGAAGGGGTGGTTTCCACCCCAGACCCCGACCCCGACCCGACCCCCCGTGGCAACCAGCGCTACCCTCTCACCCCTGGCCGGTAAGGGGAAAAATGAATACGAATACTGGGTTTGGGATTTCTGCTCAGTCAGTCGCGGAGGGGACAGCCGACGTTTCCACGCCTCACCGCCCATTGCCGCCAGGAAGGGACACGTTCGCCTGCGCCACCTGGTGGTCATTTATGAAGACACCGTACGCGACGCACAAACCAGTGAAGGACTAAACGGAAGGAAGGAACAGAGTTCGCCTTCCAGCAGCACATGTGTGTGGGGGAGGGGGACAGTGGTGCAGCAACCTTCTTAACCTTCTTCTCCCGCTGCTCACTTTGAGTGCAGAGAGAGACAGAGAGAGAGAGAGAGAGAGAGAGAGAGAGAGAGAGAGAGAGAGAGAGAGAGGTGACTCTCGAGGGGGTCGGCGGTGGAGAGAGGGCAGCACAGATCCTGGGAGCATTTAGAAAATGTCCTCTGGGGAGAGGGGTGTCTGCCCGTGGGCCAGGGAAACTTTCACTCACTCCGCGTTTTCGTGTTTATTGACATCTTTATTTGAAATCCCCTCGTTAGGTTTCCCAGTCCTCGGCGCCTCGTCTCAGAGCAGACAGGCGAGAAAACCAGCAGCTGTGTTAGGTCCGTCCCAAGCGGAAAGGATCTGTGGGATTCAACCCCGTTTTCTCTTTTCCTCAAAGAGCGTCGTCACCCCGGGCGTGTTTAGGATCAGGCATCAAATCACATCTTCACCACGGTCGGTGTCATCGCACCAAGTTAGGAGAGCCAGAGTTCTAGAATAGAGAGAGAGAGAGAGAGAGAGAGAGAGAGAGAGAGAGAGAGAGAGAGAGAGAGAGAGAGAGAGAGAGAGAGAGAGAGAGAGAGAGAGGAGAGAGAGAAGGGGATTCAGTGTTTCCATTCCATCGGGGTGGGGCGGGCGTGGCAAATACCCGCGCCACCCACCCCAGCTCCTAACCGGGGTGGTGAGGGAGGCAGAGGCATCGCTGGCGTTCCACCTGGACAGAACGGGTGGAACCTCCCTTTAGGCCATTCGGTCGGTCTGTCGGTCGGTCGGTCACTCCTCCCACCGGTCCACGCACAGGAATGCAGAAACGAATGTTTAAGCAAATGAATACAAATATTATCATTCCAACCGCTGGCAAGCAGGCAGGCAGGCACAGAAGCGCACACCATCCGTCACCCAAAGCACAAATCCGGGACAAACAGGCAGGAGAAACAATTGGCAATCCTAACTTTCCAAAGATGACCCGCGCTGTTTGCCAGATGTAGCCTGTACTTTGACCTTCGCTCTTACCCTCTCTCCATTTGCTCATCACATCTCAAGCTCACTCTCCAGGGCCAGATTCTCCTGAACTCTCTTTCTTTTTGGGGAGCAGGGGTGGGGGTTCGCCAGGGATCAAACTCAGGACCTTGAGCATGCTAGGCAGGCACTCTAACCACTGAGCTAATTCTCCAGCCCTCTTTTGCTTTTTTTTTTAAAGTTTGTTGCTGCTGCTGCTGCTGCTGCTGCAAAAAAAAAAGTTTCAAAAGAAAGAAAGAGAAACAGGCACAAATTAAAAAAAAAACAACAAAATAACCAAAACAAACACACCATCACCATCACCACCACCTACGCCACCACTCACCACTGCCAGCAGGGGAAAAAAAAAACCCACAAGCAAGGGCAATAACTTCGCCAAGGGACCAGATAGCAGAGGCGGTGGGAGGCAATGGCCGAAAGGCTCGCAGGGAAGAAGGCTGGGGTTAAGGTTGGGCTAGTGTTATCTCTATCGATGTGGAGTCTGAAACTCACAGAAATGAAACTAACAGCCGAAAGAAAATAGAAAACAAAGTTGGGAGGGAGGCAGTAGACAGAAAACAGGAGAGCTAGGACAGAAACCTGGGACTTGGCGTGACTCCAGAGCCCACACTTACTGACACCTCCAATCATTAAGTGTCTTAGGGGTTTTTTCCGGGGGGTGGTGCCGGGGATTGAACTCAGGGTGTTGAGGTCGCTAGGCAAGTGCTCTACCCATGAGCCAAATCCCCAACGCGAAGTCTATTTATTATTCCACGTTTCAGAATCCAGGTTAAAATTCCAAATCAGGGGCGGGCATGGCGGCGCACGGCTGGACTGCCATCCCAGCGCTCGGGAGGCTGAGGGAGGAGAATCGCCTCAAGCTCCAGGCCAGCCTGGGCCGTGTTGTTCAAGGACAGCCTGAAGTATATATGTCGCAAGATCCTGTCTCAAAACAACAACAACAACAACAACAACAACAAAACAAAACCCCCAAAAGGTTATTTTTGTCAGTTTCTAAGCAACATATAGGTCGAGTTAACGCATCACTTAATTATCCATCAGGAAGGGGTTGGGGACTTAGCTCAGTGGTAGATTGCTTGTGTAGCAAGCACGAGGACCTGAGTTCTATCCCCAGCATCCCCCAAAAAAGGGAAAAAAAGAAAAAAAAGTAGGTGTCGTGGCGGCACACAACTGTCATCAGGCAGTAGGATGGCCATGAGTTCCAGGCCAGCCTGCTAGTAGCCTGGGCCTGGACTGGAGACACTGTCTCAAAAGAAACACAACAGAACCCCAAAGTAAAGCAAGAAAACCCCCAAACAAAAAATTAAAACCCCCCAAAAGCAAACACACACGCACGCAGGTACATGAGCATGCATACAATGAGCCAGGCGTGGTGGTGCAAAACCCGAGAGAGAGAGACAGAGAGAGAGAGAGAGAGAGAGACAGAGAGAGAGAGAGAGAGACAGAGACAGAGACAGAGAGGAGAATGAATCTGAGGTGCTGAACACGTGAAATCCCAACATCTGGGAGGCTGAAATAGGAGGCCAGTCAGATACACAGTGAATACAAGGTCAGCGTGAACTGCATAGTGAGACCCTATCTCAAAAAACAAGGGAGAGAGAGGAAGTCAGAGAAGGAGGGGGAGTGGAGGGGGACAGGAGGAGAAAGAGGAGCGGGAGCAAGAGCAGGAGCAGGAGCAGGAGGAGGAGATCATAGAAGACTGGGGGAATGCAGTCACAGGGAAGTGCGGCCCCAGCTTTAATCTCCAGTAGCTCGAGTGATAGAGTGCTTGCTTAGCAAGCCCAAGGCCCCGAGTTCGATTCCCGCTACCAAAAAAAAAAAAAAAAAAAAAAAAAAAAAAAAAAAAAAAAAAAACCAAAAAAACGGGCTGGCGCGTGGGCTGGCTAACAAGTTCATTGGGTTGAATGGCGGGGGCGGGGCGTGCAGGCAGTAGAACACCTATACAAAGGAAGGAGGGAGGGAGGGGTGGAGGGAGGAAATATGGGCTGGGCCACGCTTGGTCCTGAAAGTCTGTCAACAGAACCATTGTGAATGCTGAGAGGCCAGGCTGGGAAGGTTTAGTGAGATCCTCCCTAACTGAAAGTCATAACGATCAGAATAGCATAAGCAGGGGTGTGGTGGCCGTATCTGTTAGCAGAAAAGGAAAGAAAGAAGGAAGGAAGGAAGGAAGAAAGAAAGGAAGGAGGGAAGGAAGGAGGTAAGGAAGGAAGAAAGAAAGAAAGAGAAGGACAGAGCCAAAGAGAGAAAGAAAAAGAAACAGGAGAAAGAGAGTCTGGGGATTTATCTCAGTGAAGAGAGGGCTTGCCCCTTGCAAATTGAAATCAGCGAGTGCGATGTGTCCCCACCCCGAAAGAAAGCGAGGCAAAAAGGGGTCCAGATATCAAGAAAAATCAAGTGAGGGGCTGGAGATTTAGCTCAGTGGTTAGAGTGCTTGCCTAGGGAGCTCAAGGCCCTAAGTTGGATCCCCAGCACACACACACACACACACACACACACACACACACATACACACACACACACACACACACACACAAAATCAAGTGTGTAGATACAAAAGATGCCACCAGGGGGAGACAGAGTCCTCTACGACGCCGCTGGTAAATCCCTGGAGGCATAGGCAGCATTCCCCAGCGGGACAGCTGGTCAACCCGCCAGTGGTGGACCGCGCGGCCAGAGTCCGGCCCCGGACTGCTGGTCGACATTGTTCCCTTCAGAGAGAGGAGGAAGGCAGAGCGACACCGCGCCCGAACCGTGACCCCCGTCTGCCACCACTCTGCGGTGGTGCCAGACAGCGGCCACGGCGACGGACGCACGGACGGTGCCGCCCCCCTCCGCGGCCGGCCCCATCCCCCGGGACAAGGACGGGCGCCGACCGCGAGGCACCGGGACCCCGGCCCCAGCGCGCCAGCCGCCGCCGCTCCCCCGACCCCGTCCCGGGCGGAGCGAGGTGCAGGCGGGGCGGCCGAGACCGAGGAGCCGGAAGGCGGACGAGGCCGGGGCTCCCTCCCCCCGATACACCCGCCAGGTGCACGCGAGGCGCGGAGCACCACGACAGGAGGGCGACGGCGGCGGCGACTCGCCCCGTCGGCGGGACGGGTGCCCGACCGCCCCCACCCTCCCGACCCGCGTGCACCGCGGACGGGCTGGCGTCGGGAAGGCCGCCGGCACGCGAGACCCGCCTCCGCCCCGGGTAGCCGCCGCGGACGGCGACCCGGGGCTGGGAGGCGTTCGCCCGGCACGGCCAGACACTGCGCGACGACGCCACCGCCGCCCCCCCCCCCATGCCGGGAGAGACGCGACCCCCCACCCCGGGGGGGAAATCGGGTCGACCGGAGGAAGGAAGGAAAGAAACGAGCGAGTGGGCGCGCGCGAGTCCGGCCTCGCCTCCGCGGCGAGAGACAAACCCTTGTGTCGAGGGCTGACTTT